>JAOTRI020136168.1:0-11050 GCA_028564885.2 Zoanthus sanctaehelenae
CATAACATTTCATATTTTCACTGAGTAAAAATATGAAAAATACGAGTGTTTTAGTTTCTGGTAAAACACTATTAACCGTATAATAATACTTAATATTCCTTGCTACAAACCGTATATCTTTAATATTAGAGTATACACTAACAGGTGCGTACCATCATAGGCACCAGTAACCAGCCGGTACCCTGAGGAATCGACGTTCATGGCGGTAATATCGTTACCGTTCCCATGTGCTTCAGTCACCTGGTAAACAAGCTGGCCGGTCTCCATCTCCCAAACCTTGCATGAGTCAAAACAATACCATGTCAGAAACTTTCACAGTACAGTAGAACAAAATCTAGACTGTTGGTTTATTCCAAAAGGACGACTCTAAACCACATCGCAAGTTATAACAATCATTCAAAACATAAAATTCTGGCAATAGAAAGCACTTGACAACTTCTTGACAATGCAACGTTTTCAAATAACTCAGGAGCGAGATGACAATTACTAATTTCGCGTTTAACTATTCAAAACTCATAAAATTTGTCTTTCTAGCTTTGGTAGCGACTAATCAACTCTGGCAGTGGGTCAAATTCCAGCCTGCTTGCTAACGTTTTTAAGTTACAAATAGAGAAACATTTCCACGTAAACTTTAAAAAGATTAACTTCAAGGCTATGTGACCATTTAAATCAAATGCTACATCATTCAGGCTTTAACTATAACGTGATCTATGAATGGTTATTTTAATCCATGCTGATTACACTGCTATTATCTAACGTTTGCTAATACCAGGTTGCACCGGAGTAAGCTGATTCTCGAAAAGTGGGTTCAAAACAGTTTATCTATCGACCTAAGATTATTTAGTAAAGCGGATGAGTTTATGTTTTGAAAGTGATTTCATTCCACTACGTGCAAAATTCTCAAGAAAGCAAAGAAAAATAATGGTGCAGTTGTTGTGGATGAAAGAGTAGTCATCGATTATATTTCATTCTTCTTTGAAACAATGACTGATAAAAAGTAGATGGCTTCAAAATGAATATCACATTAATTACCAATCTTAAAATACACGATGTTCATCCACAATGAAAATTTATCGAGGTGAGGTGAGGAAGTTCATTTAGTTAAATTTTTTATATTCAAGCCACCCTGATAGGTTGAAAGAAATGAAGTTCCCCTTTGGCTTATTTTGAAATAGCTAATATGTAAAAGTTTTCCTTTCTTAAGACTTTTCTTAACGAGACATACCTTCAGGATACCTTCTGTACAAGCGCTGATCACTTGGTTCGTTTGTGGGTTGTACAGCATCTATTAAAGAGATGAAGAAGACTTTACCCGAGCAATTTTGTAAGAGTCCTCTCAGCTTGAGCTACAATCTCCTCGCGTAAAGGAAAGCCTAAGTGTCAGACTTACCCCCAATCCAACTGAGTAAAAAAAAACCTCTTTGATCCCACAATTTCTACACTAACAATAGCTACATTTGAAGTACTATAAGACACTTGTAAACTATAAGCTACAGTCGTTAACATGTTCATAAAATTGGGAATATAATCCTAAAATAACATAAATAGCAGATCATTTTAAAACCGCAACAATTTCGGTCAACCGTTATATTTGCAGCATGAAAATGGAACTCATACAGTACAGATTTTTCCGTTCGAAAATAAATGTTTTCTAACCTCAAAATTATTATATGTTCTATAAGGCAAGAAATAGAGGCTTTCCGTACCATTCAAGATACTTTTATTTTGTTCAAGAAAGCTCGAAAATTTCAGTTCTAGATTGTTTTTATTTCCGTTACTATTAACTTTAGATGTACGTTCAAAAAACCAGTTTCCATTCCATAGTAATGTATGAAAACAAATTCACCAGTAACGAGGTTGTTATACAATGCTTACGTAAAACAAAAAAGTACTGTAAGTGTTCAATTTCTTTCACCTGTTGCACGATTTACTTTGTTTTATTACAACACACCTGAGATATAGGTCGGTCATGTGTGTGAGGTACTTGAAGTGAATCCTGAATCGCTCTTGTCAGCGGCCAAGTATCAATAACACTACAACCTTTTTAACGAAAATACATCAAGTTTTCAATACAGCATATTTTAATGTTTTCTTATTGCATGTAGCAATAGACAAGAAAGTTATATCAAACTAAGTTTCAAGGTAAGTTTCTGAGATACAAAATCTTTTATCTTAACCCTGGTCACAACATAGAATTTGAAAATACTCAAGTTATTGCAAAAACAGAAAAATATTTACCTAGATTAATCAAAGAAGCGATTGAAATTCAAAAGCACCCAAATAATTTTAATAGAGATGACTCTTACAAACTCAGTTTTACTTGGAAACAATTGATTAAGAATAGCCTTACTGCATAATTAACTTTTTATTGTTATTTTCCTTTTAACACATAGAACAATAGCTTTCTCTTTTTATTTCTTTTATCACTATGCAAATTCAGTTTTCGTTCGTTTTTTACCTGTAGCTGTCCATAATTATGATCATTCTGATGAAGCCTTACACGAGAGAAGGCGAAACGTTAATGTTTTTTTTTTAATTTTTAACCGCGTGAAAACCGTAAAGCATTTTATAGATTTTTATCTCTTTTTTATCATGTTTTATCCACGCGAAAGCCTAAAGACTAGTATTAAGAATAATTATGTAAAGATAACAAGGAAGGTTTGAAACGTTTAAGTATTATAATTAGTTATATTTTGATAAAATATTTTTGAAATAACTGATTTTTATAATTACATTTTTATACTTCAAACTTTGGTTATGTAGATAAAGATTACAGTTTGATAAAGTCTGAAGTTTTACAATGGTAAAGTAAAACATCTGAACTGACATTTTGGACTGCAGATGCCAAATCTATTAAGATTGACAGTAAAGCCAGAGGTACTGGGGCACCTCTACTTTTATAAGCTAAAACAAAATGGTGAAATAAATGTCTCATGAAGACTGATGAAAATAAACTCTAGATTCCAAAGCTTTCTGGAAGAGCATACCCTGAACTCTCTAGAGGATTGTGTTTATGGTGCTTCCTTCTAATAACTACAACATCAACAACAACAACAATAATAATAAAAATAATAATAAATGAAATAAATAATAAATGTTAAACTTGACAAGAACTGGATTAAATGGATTAGCAAGCTTAAAAAGCATGTCTGCAATGGAAAGAAATGACAGTTCTTAAGGCAGATGGAGGAAGTGATGAAGTGACTGAAGATTTGTGGATGTGGCTCAGGGGAGGAGAAATGAAAAGAGCTCAGGACCAGGCCCTGGCAACCAATTCGGTTGAAAAGCGATACAACAGCACAGCAGATAACAAGTGTCAGCTTTGCAGAGAGAAGGTGGAGAATGTGACACATATTGTCAGTGCATGCAACATGCTGGCACAATGTGAATACAAATGCCGTCATGACAAGGTGTGTTTATTCATTCACTGGCAACTCTGCAAGTTGTATGACATAACACGTTTTACACCTAGTGACAAATGGTACCAACATCATGCCGAGAAAGTCCTCGAGAATGAGGAAATCAAGTTATTTTGGGACTTCAATTTCCAAACTGATCGAGTTATATTTATAGAGCACAGATGGCCAGATATCATTTTCATTAAGAAAGAAACGAAGTAGTGCTTTATTGTTGATTTGGCCATCCCAGGAGACCATGGAGTGGCAAAAAGGGAGACCAAGAAGATCATCAATTACTTGGAATTTAGGACTCAGTTGGAGAGAATGTGGAGAGTGAGGGTAAAAGTAATACCCATAATAGTGGGAGCCCTGGGGATGGTACCTAAGGAACTCTTGTACTTCCTTGACCAGTTAAACTTCAAATTTGATATCAGCACTATCCAGAAAACAGCTGGTCTTGGAAGTGCCCATATTCTACGTATGTTCCTCTCTGTCTGACGTCTCAGACCTAATGGGGAGGAAATAACACTTCGGTTTTTAACACCTTAAACTGTGTAAATGCAAAATAATAATAAATGACTTAATAAATACATTATTTAGGTGTCAAGTCTTTCTAGCTGGCCAAAGGCCTACTAATTAGGGACACCATCTTTACCACTCTAAGGTGGACGAAACCTTTCACAGTTGCAACACACACACACACACATAAGGCTAAAGCTAAATCGTTTATGAGCATAGTGGCCCATGGAGCCAGCCCTTAGCTGGTTTTTATTGTGTTAAGTGGATGAGATTTCTTGACTCCCCCTGGACGAAACACTAAGCCATCGCAGGTTAGCTCCCAGCAAGTGCTGGTACTCATTTATCTACTCCAGAAGGATGGAAAGCTGATTGAGTTGGCTTCTGCAGAAAAGGTCACACTAATATTCGAATCTTGACAAACTGCTGAGATTTAACAGGAGACCTTGTGGTTGGAATGCAGAAATCTTACCAACTAACCATGACCTCCCACACACATAAACACAGATATAATCCCTGAGCACCTACGATTTAACATCCTTATCCAAGAAGATGTGAATGTCTAACCATGTGCAGATGTTAGAGCAAAGGGAGCACTTTCTCCTTAATTACTTTAAGACCGGGGAGCGCTGAGCAGATGTTTTATTGGGTGGCTATGGAACATGGAAAGTGGGAGCAAGTGGGGGGTCTGGGAGAAAAAAATGGTAATTTTAAAAATTCACAATGGCAGCAAAATTATTGTGGGGGGGGGGGGCTATATCCCCCCAGTCTCCCCTCCTGCTCTGTGGTCCCTGAAGACCATAAGTGTTGGTCTGGTAGCTGGGAATTGAATGCGAGCCTCCCACATGATAGACTGGCATCTTATCAACTAGGTTACTCCCATCTTTTATTTGATTTAGAATTGTTTGTATATTTTTGCCCCAAAGTAGGGATTTTTTGTTTTAACACTTTTGACATTTTTTTTAATCCAAAAATTATCCTGCCCCTTTCCTGTACCATAACTGTGAACTCCCCCAAAAAAGAAATCTGGAAATAATTGTATTATAAATACAACAACTGTGAAAAATAGCAAATTGAAAAACCTATAAAAGAAAGTAAATGTATGGCAGTAAAAATCTTCCTGGGAAAACTGAAGAGAGGACTCCCGTAAAACCTGTGTAGTGGTACTTGACAGACCATTTAGGGTCTAAAATTTCATGTAGGTTTCCAGCTCACATTGTTAGATTTATTATTTTTTAGAAAACAAAAATACAACAAAACAATTGGAACATAAAATAAAAAAATCATTTATTTTTAAATAAAGAATATCAGACATGATTGTACTTTATCTTAGTGTTTGAAATTTAGAGCTCAACTTATATATACCACTTTTCAAAGGAAGGCATCCCCAAACTGGAAGAGTCCTGGTTGATTCTAGATAATTTTATTCATTTTTTTGAGCAAACTGATTCGAATGAAATCTGGAATTATTTAAGACGTTTTTGTCAAACTCCATAATGACTTGATTAAACATAAACAATAAGTCAATATATTTATATATTCAAAGTCAGGTTTAATTTGGCTCATCCTCGGTGTAAGAACCTGTGAAGTCTTTTCTTTGTTTTATCTCTATTATGTTTGTTCTATCTATTGTTTTGACTTCATTGTAAACCCTTTAATTTTTAAAAAGATTAAAAAAACTCCCTCGATGCAAAGCAAACTGACAGGAGTCACTCATGGGACTCGCATATCGCGGGCTCAATTTCCTTCTGCGATTGCCATGGATGCAGCTTGTAGGTTGAAATGAAGTTAGAATGCCTTTACAAAGTAAGAAATGTTCTTCCTCTCCATCGACAGAAACAGCAGCCAAACCGAAGAGAAAAAAGAAGAAGAAAAGCTCAGCGAAAAGAAAAACTTCAAAAGGAGCAAGTTTGAGTGTAGATTCCTCAAGTGAAGGTAGTCGAACAGAACTCTCATATTTGTTTACTTTAGTTCTCAAAGGCGCAATTGTTGATTATTGTTCTGTTATATTCGCGTTTCCTAGCAGATTTTTCATGTTAGGTACAATAGCTACAGTTTATAATCCAAATATCACACTAGAATAATTAACAAGTATCTTACAATCAATATGGTTAAATATAGCTGGAACCATTTAAATAATTGTTAACACGTTTCTGTTAGTCTTAATGTTACTTCCTTTATTTTAAAAATTACTCAATACTTATTCTAGATTTTTTGTTGAGCTTACTCTAAAAATAAACGGACGCCAAATACTTTCGGTGAGATTTGGGTCGGAGGTTTTGTTCCCGTAACAGGGTAAACGAAACGGTTTTCAGACAATGAATGATTAACACATTTGGCGCATCACCCTTCGTGTGTTCTTCTATCAGTTTTCATATAATAGCAAAAGTTTGATGCACTTAAAAATCTTAAACGACATTCTTACAGGTAACGAAATTTCAGACGGTAGAAGACGACAGAAAAATACGAAGAAAAATCTGCCGATCAAAGACAGGAAATCAACTTCTTCTAGTAAAGTTAAGCTATCAACTGGTTCATTAAACACTAGTGACACATCGGGCGGTCATGGCATAACCTGTACGTCTGACGGTCGAAGCACAAGCAACAGCGGAGAAAGCTTAGTGTCTCCATGTCTACCAATCACTCCAAAAACTGATTTAGGATATCCTAAAAACGAAATACTGGAAAAATCTTCGAGTTTAGTGCGTGTCAACGAGAGCTTGCGATGGACAGATGAGTATAAAAACTTAGAAATGGAAACAGAGAGATTAAAACTTTATAAAATTAATCGGCGGAAAAGATATCTTGCTTACTTGCAAGAAAGAGTCGGTGGGAATTCAGAAAGATGTTATTATGCGTAGTTAGAAATGTTTCACTTGACGACGTGTTAAATGTAGTGTTTTTTAAAATGTATAAATACGACAAACAAATTATGACTTGGGCTGATCATTGCGAACGATAAATATTTATCTAAGGTGAATTACTCTGACAGTACATACTTTGAGCAAAAGTGTGGTTTTAAATTCAGTATCATCTTTTTAAGCTTAATATGTAAAAAAACTTTTCAGCTCAATTTATTCTGAGTTAAGAGAAGGCAGCCTGCGATATAAACAATCATTTTCAAAATTAATAGAAAATGAAGGTGTGAACTGTTTTTACTGTTTGCTTAATTCTGTGAAAAAATAATTAAGTCTTCATTTCCTCAATAAATAAATGGGTATAAATAAAAAAATCTAAATATGTGTTTTTTTTATGGGAAAGAGGATTTTTCCCCGCAAGGTCTATTTTCTGCCATTCGATGGCAGAGTGTGTTTGCCCCTATTTATGTAGCACAATTTTGTTTTCGGGCCTAAGCTAAAGCAGTGCTCAATATCTTTATAATTTGTCCAACCCCTTTGTCCGCTCTTAAAAATCTTCCCTTAGAAGATTTAAATCTTCCCTTAAAAATCTTCCCTTAAAAATCTTCCCTTAGTTCATCCCTTAGACACAGACTTTGAAGGTTTCACTGGCAATTAACTTCTAAATCTCAACTGATTTTGAAATAGATGTTTTTGACTATATATGTAATTTTAGTTTGTGACTAAGAGAGGCGGTGTTTCCTTTGAAAAAGTCAAACCTCATTTACACTACAGAAGAAACTGGCTAGGCAAGGTTAAATTTTGGGGAGGGTAAAATTTTAGTTCCATTGAGGCAAGGATGAATTTGGCTGTGTAAACTGTGATTACATTACCAATTCATTTCAACCACCTTGCCTCTCCAAATAGTTAACATTACTCTTGACGACACTTATCCTTGGCTGGCTGTTTTTTTAAATTGGGCTTATTATCACGACCTTGGTGAGTTCCAATCAAAGCAAAATTAAGCCTTAAACCAATAAGAGATTTTGTATTTTGTTTTCATTAATGCTTTTAATAAGCCTTTCAATTTTCGACTTTTTATTACTTTACCAAGAACCTTTTAAAATAAGCAGCGCATTGAGCGTTTTACCGTAAACCGTTTTGGTTGACGGTTTTTCGAAGAAGTTTTTTTGTTGGTTACCGATAATCTTTGCTATGCACTTTGAGCAAATTTATTTAAACTTACACATCACTATTAAAAAGTTTTTTTTTCATTTGCTTTCTGTATCAGAGGTGGCGTAGCTACATATTTTTAGTGCAATATTTTAAAGAATCATAAATTTCTGTCTCTAAATTCAGTAGCAATTACGAAAGGAAAAATGATAAAAGATCCTTTGCAAACATTTTTCATTTCATTATAAATTTGTAGTTTGGAAATTTTGTCAAATTAAAAAAACTGATGAGAACTGGTCACAAAATATACACTTTGATACAAAAATTACTGCACCTCCTTATAAGACGCAATGAGAAAAGTTTTGACGATTTCTTGCTAAGATTTTTTTTTATCTTGGTGCAAGTATTGAGTTTATCGGGAGGCTGCTGGATTTTCAATGCGTACTGCATGTGGTAAAATCAGGAACGTTGAAACGAAATCACCGAACGAAACAACCGGAACCACCGGAACGAAACCAGTGGAACGACCGCAACAAGTATTTGAAATATCTAAAATTGGACCCTCTTCTATGTGAAACAATGTTTGAGCGTATTTTGTTGAATTTTCTTGTTATTAGGGGACAGACCTTGCATTTTTTTGGACCTTTGATTTTCAATTAAAATGGATTTTTAAAAATTTTGGCGACCATTTTGTTTTATTGTACACGAATCTCTACAACGTTTCTGAGTGAGCGTTGATATATTTTTACAAAAAATAACCTTAGGCATTGTGCATATAAAACAAACTTTCTATTCAGTGTCACCATATTATTTGGTTTGTTCAATCAAGAATTCGTGGAACCCCGTTGCAGCGGACACCGAGAAAAGTGGGTGTTGATATACCAAGGCTTGTGCAATTAGGTCGCGATTATTTGATTAATACTAAAAAATTATTCATCTTGTTTTCCAAGAGATTATGTGAAAGTAGTGGCCTTCTGTATGGTCTGAACGCTAGATATGACAATAACCAGATACTAGCTTCTGTCATTTTTTTTTATCACGTAAACAATTTTTTTAAAAAAAATACAAATGACGATTTCTTATGTTTGTACAACTTTGCTATTGTAAACCAAAATATTGTGTATAATATGAAGTTTTAAAGTCTTACTGGCTTTGCTATTTTCAATGTTTTGATGCGTCTGTAGTGTCCTATAATATAATAGGGTCTAGCCCGTACCTAATGCAGTGCTTTTCGTTCGAGGTACGCGATCGCCCTTGTGCACCATCACGCACATAACAGTTGACCCGAGAAGAACGAAAAACAGGATATCTTCTCTCAAAAATCACCGTAGGATTAAAGACTGTACATGATTTCGTAAGTGTCCAAGTTTGTACCAATAATCATTTTTTATACGTATAAGAAAGAAAGATTTTCCGTTTCTGCGGTTCCGATGGGTTCGTTTCGGTGGCCAAGTCCGTTTGTTTCGTTTCGGCGTTTCAGATTTTACCACGTTCCAAATCCGTACAAATCAGCCCTGAACTAAACTAGAGATAAATAAATAAATTAATAAATAATTACTTTTCCTAGGATTAGATGCATGAGGTTTGTCATTAAAATACTAGCAACGTTACATTCCTGTTTTAGTCGGCAACACTTTAAAAGAACGTTCTATGTCGAATATTAGACTACCGGGATAAGGAATTTTGTTGATCGAGCATGATAACTTTTATCCCATTTTCAACCCTGTGTAACTTTTTCGGTGAAAGAATTTTCTTCTTCACAAGTTCACAACAGGTCAGTGAGCACGCCGTTTTGATTTCGGACGTTAGTCCTTCGTCGGAGTAAACTAGAAATAACTAATGACGCTGGGCATTTCAAATGATTGTTTACAAAATCAGTGACTTGTATATATACTATAGTTCGTGTTTTGTATCGAACATGTTAATTCTTGTTCTCTATCGCAAACATGTAACTTTAAGGTTTGGTTTTCACTTTTATTGTCAGTATCAAGGTTTGTTACAGCGCTGATTATATTACCATGAGCACCTAAAACATGTCGGGAATGTTTGTTGTATTGTAACCACAACCAGCAGCTTTGTAAATTATTTCAAAATTTCTCAAACCTGTATTCTTCACTATTATAATTTATAGCACATACTGTAAATATATGGAAAGGAAGAGTAATTGTTTACTTGTAATTTAAAAGACTGAATGTTACAACTGAACAAAAATAATTTCGGTTCGAAAAAGGTTCGTTACCTGTGGTTTTCTGTGGTGTGACGATCTCGCATGTGATTGGTTACAACACAATAAACATTCCAGAAATATTTTAGGTGTTCACGAAAATATAATCAGCGCTGTAAGTCACTTGAACTAATAGAAGCTCAAGACACAAGCTGATTGTGGGCTTCAGAGAGAGAGAATTCAAAGCGAACAAAATCGTTCTCCTTAGAGCTATATAAAAACACGATCAGGGTGTTACTGAAGATTCTAGTTGTGGCGGTTCTCCACTTCAACCTCGCTTTCTGCGATCACAGTATGTAGTAATTTCCCTTTTAGCTTCTGATGAATAGCTGCAGCATTGTATCCTTCAAATTGATTTATAAATGTAACTTTTCATAGATTTCGGTTTATTATTTTAGATGAAGTATTTTCTTTGCCGTGTGTAAAACAAACAGAGAGCAGTTTTACCATTTTATGTAGACAAATGTAATTGGAATAGAAGTTTTACCACCTTAGGATGTTGATATATAGCTCTAGATATAGATTCTACTCAAAAACCCTTAAAAGTTACTCAAGTTTAAAAAGTTGCATTCTATAAAGACCTTTTTATAGTATAGGCCGCAAATGTACCCTCAAAAGTGCAATAATATATATATATATATATATATAAAAAAAATCGCATTTTATTTTAGAGAGCTGTTCCGTGCAAAATCAAAAAAATTGCTCCAAACTCAAAAAGCCGCTCCAAATAGAAAAAGATGCCACTCAAAATAAAAAAAGTTGCTCAAAATTGAAAAAAAGCTCCAAATCGAAAAAGCTGTTCAAAATTGAAAAAGCTGCTTAACTCTTTCCCATCCAGGAGGTTTTTCGAGTTTTTTGTATCAAAACAATCAATTAGCTTTCTCTAATCCATATTAGGCATT
>JAOTRI020136179.1:0-21403 GCA_028564885.2 Zoanthus sanctaehelenae
GGACAAATTTACCACGCTTTGTAAATAGCCAACTGGTTTGCCTCCTACCAGTTGGAATTCTTAACTGGGGAAGAGGGTGGTTTTTAACATGACACTGAAAACCCCCTTTGGGGTGTTGTCATTATTTTAAAATTCCTTAAAAATAAAAAAAATTCAAGTACTATATGTCTTTTTATTTGCCAACACAATTTATTATATATTACTTTTATATCTTAAAAGTGAGAATAAGATATAACAGAAACAGGTTTCTTTTAGCAAGGCTCGTATACCATCTATAAAACCTACAATTTCTTGAATTTTGGGATATTTCGTTCTTGGCCTAGAATTCCTTGATAAATGGTTGATTTTTTGAGAACGTTCTGGAAAAATCCTATAAATTTGTGTTTGCAATCCTCCCCGATTGTGAATTACTTTCTAAAACTAAGATGCCGTTGTCTCGATTTGAAAATGCAGGACTCGGTGGTCACATGGTTTTGACGTCACGCATTGAAATATTCTTTCATCTTTTTAAAAATGTAACAATTGTTTCACAGCTGAAATTTAGCGTAATAAATTAAATGGAAATTTTTTTCTACAGTTGTTGTGTCGCTTTATGAAAAATCGGTGTTCGTTTGTCAAAAAAAAGAAAGTTGGTGTTTTGGTATTGGAACTGACTTTTTCTTACAATATCTCGCACATATGGAATCCTTGAAACAGTTTAGCACAGATGGAAATTGCCTGTAAAAATCCTTGAACTTTTTTCTTGTGGCAAAGGGAAGAACCCTGTTTTAGGTAAGCCCTGTAATCCGCGTCATTGTTACACAGACCTCAACAGCTTTATAACTAACATCTTCAAATAAGCCTAATTCGTATTCCCGGACGGCCTTGGGCGAGTGCACAATGTGGAGGCTCGATACGGGGAAGAATATGTGATTCCAATATTTCTTCCAGAGGAGGGGCAAAGAACGAAGTTCAAAAATAGAAAGTTCCTAAATTGAAATCCTATTTACAGAGCCGTGGAATAACCATAAATAGGATTTCAACTCAGGAACTTTCCACGTTTGAACTTCGTTCTCTACCCCTTCTATGGAAGCCGTATTGCAATAACATATTCCCCCGCGCGCGCATAAGCCTCAACATCGTGCACTCCCCCAAGGCCGTCCGGGAATACGAATAAGGCCTATTGTATTGAGTTTTTTTCTTTCTCGTTGCCTTTTAGTGGTTATAACTACAACAAATATTTAAATTGTTTGGTGAAACGATAGTGATACATATCTAAACTTTTTATCTAGGCACTTCGGTCAACGATGCTAAAGTCGCCTTGTCTCGTCTTGGAGTTGATGGCAATGTGCATCCGGGTTACCATGCATCTTGGTGTTTCGCTGGTTACACAGGCCCTGAGAAAATCAAATGGGCCAAGACAATGACAGCCCCTCGTGGTAAAGGACCCAGCGTGATCAACGAAATGATCGTGACTCCAGCTGCAGAGGCTGAACTGAGTAAGTATTGAAATGCTTTCATTGGAATTTCGTACAAATTACATTAATATTACTTTAATAGTTTTGTTATACCGGTTCAACCTTTTATTGGGAATTAGCTCATTTTGTTCGAGTTCCACTTCTCATTTTTTTTATTTTTTCATTCATTTTCTTTTTCAGTTTTTTTTTTGGCTTTACCAGTTCCATAGTAAAATCGCGATGTTACAAAATATATCACTAGAAACCTTTAGATCCGAGGACCAGGACGAGAACGAGGACAAAATTTCAAGCATGCGCGCACTTTTTCAGACAAACTCGTTGTGGAGAGGACGAGATTTCATGTAAAAGTCGTCCTCTGGAGGACGAGTTTGCTGGAAAAAGCGTGCGCGCAGTTAAATCTTGTCCTCGTCCTCGTCCTGGTCCTGGAATCTAAAGGTCTCTACTAAGTCGTTTTGGGCGCTGGAAAGTTACTGTAACTTGTATGGGTAAAAACCTTGATATAACTAATCCTGTAACGAAGTCTCCATTATAGCTAAATATGTTTTGGGCCAGACAACATTACAGTAATTTTTTATGGATTAAAGATGGTTTTAGCCAGAATTTATGAGAGGAGAAAGTGGTTCCTTCGAAGGATAAAGATAAGGAGAATATCTCAAATGCAATATATAGTGAAGATAGAATTAATGTTCATTTGAATATCCAAAAAGCGCTAACTGATTATCCAATCATTATTCGCTTTTTGTATGGCAATCATAAAACAAAATGAACAATTGTTGGGACAAAATTGCTAACAAGAGGGTTTCTGGACGCGAGAAGGGGGCAGAAGGGATCCGAAATCCCTGATGCTCATCTCTGGCTACCCTATGCAAAAACCTAGATGTAACTAATCCCGCAACGAAGTACGTGCCATAACTAAGTTTGGGTCGGAAAGCATTATGGTTATTTGTTTGAGTAAAATCCTGGATCTAAGTCACGAAGCCGGTTGTATCGAAAATCTTTGTATAACTAGCCTGTTAACAGACTGTCTGTTCGAGGAAAGGGTGAAAATATATCGCTAGGTGACACGTACTTCGCCGCTTGATATATTTTCCACCCTTTCCTCGAACAGAGAGCCTGTGCACGAGCTACGTATAACGAACCATATTTTAGCTTTCCGAAGCCACATTTTACGCCGATATAGCAAAATTTATATTTTAACAAATACAAGTATTTCTTTGTTATCAACACGAAATGGAACTTTTAATTTGGTTATGATCTACATGCAAACGCTGTATAAAAGTAAATAAAAAACTTGAAATAATATCAGGATAACTTCTTGTGGACTTCAGATATTCGTTGCGCTCGATTCGATATTTCGTAAAATATTGTTCTGCCACTCAAAAATATAATTCATATCTTCGCGCTGCCCTGTAATATCCTCTATTTATACGTCGCAGAATTGTTGGAATTGCATGAACAGCTTAGAGTACATTCGTCTGCATTAAGTTCGACAATTGCCCAACGTATGAACAGGGCCTAAGACTGTGTGTATGTCTATCTTGTTATCTGCCGCAGGTCAATTGCAACAAGAATCTGAATATGACCCGGTATCTGATTACGATCCTGTGTCGGACTATGAAGGCGCAAGGAGCGAGTATGACGACACGGATGATATGGATAAAACAATGTCAAAGAGATCAGCCAGGGTAGGTTTGGTGTTACTCCTTGGGTGGAGGGTTGGATTATTTGAAATTGTATCAGTTATAAATGCACTCATTATTTTTGCCATTCTCGGAAACCTCCTAGATTTTTGAAATAATATTTTCATCCAGGCTCTGGAAAACACCTGGAAAAACAGAGTAGTTTCCCCAAAACACTCCTAGAAAACTCCTGAAATCAGGCCAGGAGATTTCAGAAGTTTGGATTTTCTTACTGTTTTTCTAAAAAAAAGCAAATTTCAGAATATTATGCATTAAAATGTATTTAATTGAATATTGTGTTTTCGGGTGAAATATCATAAGAATACTTAATTGCCGTTCAGTGTGTTAAAATCCCAGCACAATCTGCGGATGAAGAATAACTTTCGAGCTCCCGTCGAGTGCCAAAGTCTACACACGTATTTTGTAAACTGTGCAATTCACTTAATCTGACATTTTTAAATATCCTGGACAGAATAACGAAAAAGCTCCTTGCATACAGGCATCTAAAAGCTGTTAATCTATTTAAAAAAACAAATTTTAAAACTCTCTAATGTTGCAACTTTTGTAAAATTTATAATCCACCCAACATAAGGGGTGCACCATAAGAACTCCGGGGAGGGGGGTGGGCAGTTCCCAAAAAAAAATCGTGCATGGTAAAAACTCTTTAAAAAACAATTCATGCAAACGTGGAACCACGAAAAAAAAAATCATGCAATCTGAAGTGGGGTTATTTACATAATTTATTGATGTGACATTGACGATACAACTTGTTATTTTTAGTTGGCCTTATACAATTATTATGAACCTTATTTAGTAAAGTATCATCTAAAATGCAGGAAATGCAATCGTGGAAGTGCGCGCGCGCTGGAAATCTTGTCCTCGTTCTCGTACTCGTACTCGCATCTAAAGGTCTCTAGTGTCCTTTGAATGAATACCTCTCAACAAACAGGTGAAATAGTATTCAACCAATAGATTCGACTGGTCTGATTTTTTATTTTTTTGGTGTTATCAGGAATAGAGAATTTGCATTAATAAGTACTATGTGGAAATAAAAAAAATCGTGCAAACCCAGCAGTGGTAAAAAAAAAATCTTGCAGCCCCAAAGTCACCCAAAAGAAATTCGTGCATAAAAAAGCTGCCCACCCCACTCCCCGGAGTTCTGATGGTGTACCCCTAACAAAATGTTTGTTATTGTTAATTATAAAATAGTCAGATCACAGTGATAATTAGCAATCCTTCTTTGTTTTCATTTCTTGTATTTAGAAGAGTAATTCTCGCCATTTTTTTAGTTTACAAATGCTTGTAAATTTTTTTTTACAGTTTTTTAACGAAAAATTGAAATCAAGTTGAACTGAAAATCAAAACTGCTCCCGAACCTTGTGGGATTTACCTATATAATTAGCTCTTCCTGTTTTTCTCGTAAAATTTTATTTTTTTAAGAAAACTCGTTCTCATAAGATTGTAGATATTCTCAGTTACAACTTACAAGTACATAGACTGATAGAGAATGTTTCATTTATTAATCTCGTATTCTCAAATGTCGCCAAACAGACTTTCCGCATTGAATTCTTTGTTGAATTAAGTAATGAAAACAACTTTCAATTGAAGTATGAACATAAAATAGATAAGTTATAGAAAATTTAAGTTGAACGCGCTATAAGTTATGCATATTAATTTATAGAGTTTTAAAATGTTTGTAACTCGGCAGTATTTCAATTACTTGTACATTCTTTGTTTCGCATTTTAGTTTTCATCACTTGTATCAAGTGTCACAGTTTGTTGCTTTGTGTGACAACAAAAGGTGTCACTTCACGTGATAAAACTTATGGGCTTGTGTACATGCTGCTGCTTTAAAAAAGCTTTAAAAACTTAGACTCGCCGGGCTGAGACTGAGTTTCCTGGATGGATTGAATTTCTGTGCTTGGACTTCATTTATTTTTTTTTTTTTTTTGTCATGGAACGAAGAATACTTTTAAGCATTCCGCAGGAACCAGTACGAGAGCTGTTCGCTCGAAACTGTGCTAAGCGAATCAAGGTAACCCGTGAATGGTGTGATTGCATAATGATTTTAAAAAAAAAACTTAGCCAGCAGAATATCTATCCTTTATATTTAGAGTTATAAAAGAAGTTTATCTACTTTATTCCTTTTGGCTGAGTAATTTTTGCGGCCGATGCTCTCAATTTCAAATTCATTCCTAAATGGGCTAAGTTTATTTTCTGTTCTAAAAATATAAAGGTCAACTTTTAACAAACTACACTTTTAAATCCCATTAGCTTGTATTATAACAATATGAAATCTTGTAGATTTTTTTGAAAAAAATTATCTCTATTTTTACTTGATTATTTACTTGATTATTCTGTCAAGAAGAAAATACAAAATTCAATATTATTATCAGTGCTTCAAATGCTTAGACATATGTAGTGTGGCCTCAGATTGACACATTTAGTAGCTTTGATGAAAATTGATTATTTTTTATTCTCAATTAAGTTTGTATTGAATCGCCATTTGAAGATAACGTTGTTATATAAAAGAAAGCAAAACCTGCAGAAGAATTTAATTTATTATTTTTGTATTTTTTGTAAACTAAATTTCAGGATTTTTCTCTAGAGGTTGTTTGCACGTTCTTTCGGCTGGAAAGCTGGCGTATTTTCTTGCTATCCTTTTTTATGTTTGATTTCATTGGTAAAGCATACAACCAATGTTGCCTTAGTGGCCATTGTAGTGGCTTTAAGTGAACTGCTGGTGTTTATTGTATCCTTCCAAGCTTGTTTATTGATGAGTATTTCATGATATGCCATAAAATTGCTTTAGTGCCAGCACGTTATGATAGTAAACACAATGGTTCTTATAAAAAGGAAGTGGGTTGGTCACAATTGGACATTATTTGGTACACAAAAGTGAACTATTTCAAAATTGAAATGGTAAAAAGAATGTTTATTATGTATTTTTAGTCCCTTATGAGAGCGCTACCGGCGGAGGAGAAGGCTAAAATTGCAGTGTTGGCAGAGAGTTTGGCAGTCGAGAGGAGTCGACTGGAACGAGAGATCACTCAGTGGGATGAGACTGGTAATGACATCATCGTGCTAGCAAAGAAGATGTGCATGATGATGATGGAGATGTCAGATTTCACTCGAGGCCAGGGCCCACTCAAGACCACTATGGATGTTATTGAAGGAGCTAAGGTATAAGGGAATGTGTTAACACTATCTGACTTCTTACCAAATTATGCGTTCTGCTTTTGAGTACATAAACCAAGGGTTTTCATTTTTAAAAGTTAAAGGTAATTTATATTTGATTGGTCTCCTTGTTGAACTACGTAGTCTTCAAACATCTTTAATGTATGATCAGATCTCAGGTTCAAAAGTTCTCAATACAAAAGAGGGCTCATCAAGAGCCGAAATAACTAAAAAAATAAACGTCAGCGAAAACTTTTAAAGTGTATATAACCCATAAATAGAACTTAATTTGTTTGAAAGGGCTTTGAAAATGATTGAAAATGTCGTTGGTTTTATCGAAATAGCTCTTTTGGTTGCTTAGATATTAACATTTTTCAATGTATATGAAATGTGTGTAATGTATAGATATATATCTTTTCAGTTACCATCATACACTGGTATTTTTATCATTACAATATTGCTTAAGACAAAAGAAAAGACGAAAATAGCCATTTAAATAAACAAGCGGAAAATCAACTATAACGTTAGTGTGATTGTTAGTAAAACACGTTGGCTGTAAATGTGGTGTATGGTAGTCAAGTGATTGACACTAAAGTATTTAAAAGCGGGTGATGATGCTACACCCTTGCAACAAGCTCTACTTGCTACAAGCGCAGGTATCAGATCGTGCTCGATCAATACGAAACTATTCATTTAATGAGTTTTTGTGTAATTTTGGAATTATAAATCATAAAACATAGGAAGCATGCACATACAGCACTGCATTTATACTTGTTTCAACAAAGTACAGAATACCACTTCTTGTTTTAAAAACGGATTACATTAAACTCACAAATTTTGCACTTTTCCATGGTTCTTGAATGGACAACTTTCAGTGGGAACTTTCAAAATCAGTCACACAGAAAGTGGAAATAAATTGTAGTTTTGGCAACTCGTTTCAGTCAAAAAGGTTGCCATGACTACCCCTAAGCGAGGTTGTTTTGTGAAAAATTTAAAACAAATGTTTATTCATTGTAAAGTAATACAAAAGTACTTTTAAACCCACTTTTTAGAGGGTATGTTTTTTGTCAACCTCAAAAGTTATCGACTTTGCGACCCTTGTACTCAACTTTTGTGTTTTACTTGCGGCGATTAAATTATAATTGGGAATTCCACTGCCTACTGTGAAGATATATTAACTACAGCAAAAACAAAAATTAAAATTAAACAAGTATTTATACAAAAACAAATAAAAAACTATAAACCCTGTGCAGCTCTATAAAATTTGTTATTATATTCAGTCACTGACGTCAACACTACAGCGAAAATTTAAGGGACCTTTTTTAGAGACCAAGCTTATCGACGTAGTGCATTGGTTAAAGGAAAGCAGTGATTCACAAAATTGTGGATTATATCTAATATATATTAAAACACATCATTCAAAAACAGGATATTATTGCTAAAGATTGTAACGAATTTGTACACAGGCTATGAGGAAATGTCTTGGGACGCGGGCGCAATCATTTCCCGCTAATGGACTTTTTAATGCGCCATATTTTGAATTTATGCGCTATTTGCGCATGGCGGACGTCCTTCCCAACCCCCGAGATAGGTGTTTTGGGAGGTAGATGATGGATAGTCATAGTATGTCAGTCAGGTTTCAAAGTTGCAAAAGATAGTTTATATATATATATATATATCTTTTTGTTTCAAACTATTTATCATACAATCGTACACACCTATGCTATGTCTTCCTCAACAGAGAATTGCCAAAGCTGGTGCCAAGATGAACAAGCTTGCACAAGCCATTGCAGACCAGGTGAGACTATTTAAGCATCCTAATCTGTATGAATTCTTGTTCTTACTCATATTTAGTAAGATTCATCGCGTTCCTTCTTTTCCGAATGTTGCTTAAAGAAAATCCTTTACGAGCCAAGTGGCCTACCATGAAGTCGTCGCTTATCTCCGGTTTTTGTTGTGTAAAGCAGATGAGAATCTTAGACTTCGCCTAAATGGGAGATACATTCATCACAGTCTAGCTCCCAGCATAAGCTGGTACTCATTTCCAAAACCCGGAAGGAAGGAAAGCTGAGTTAGCATTGGTAGTGCAGTGTCGAACTGGGAATCTTGTGGTTGGAAATACGATTGCTATCGCCGAATTCTTACTGCCCCTATAAGCAGTAACGTTTGGAGAAAATTAATAAAAGATACTTATGTTTTAAGTGTTATTTGCCGGAGTAGAGATGATACGTTTTGAAATCTTCATCATCATACCATCACGATATATATTACCATCACCATCACCATCATCAGAGTGAGAGTGAGAGTCATCGTCTTCACCATCACAATCGACATTAACACCATCCTCATCACCACCTCTACCATCATCATCATCATCATCATCATCATCATCATCATCATCATCATCATCATCATCATCATCATCATCATCATCATCACAGATAATCATCATAATCGTCATCATCATCACCACCATCTATACCATCATCACTATCTTCGCCATTCTCCCCACCATAATCTATACCGTCATCACAACCATTCTAAGTATCTTTACAATCATTATCTTTAACCGCCGCCTGGTTAACCTAGTTGGTAAGATGCCAGTCTATCGTGTGGGAGGCTCGGGGTTCGATCCCCGGCTGGACCAGCACTCAGGGTCTTAAAATAATTGTGGAGAAAATGCTGCCTTTGCTCTAACATGGGCAAATGGTTAGACTTTCGTGTCTTCTCTGACAAGGACGTTAAATCGTAGGCCCTGGGGAATAAGATCCTTGTAAGGGACATCGAGTCCTATTATCTTTATTCCTTGGAACCTCACTAGGTATCTAAATGTTGTAAAACTAAAACGTAATGTTAATGGTGCTTTCGCGTGTTGAACGCATTTGGCATGTTAGTTTTGAAAATTTAGCATCTATATTATACTTTTATCATGCATTTATTCATTTATCCATTTGTTCATTACTTCACTAGCTAACTCGTTTGTCTCACAAATCTTTGTCTAACCATCCAATCTTTTGTCCCCGTGTTTCAGTGTCCTGATTCGAGCTCGAAGAACGACCTGATGGCGTATATTGCCCGAATTGCGCTTTACTCGCACCAGCTGACAATCACCAGCCGCGTTAAGGCAGACGTGCAGATGATCAGTGGGGAAATGGTCGTATCTGGGGTCAGTAGTCTTCTGTTCATTCAATATCGCCTTTATTAGCCAAAATATTAACCAATCAGCGTGGAGATACCAAAGCCTGTCCATTAGACTGGTTTCATTATTTTATTGTAATTCCTAATACCTACAAATGTCGTCTGCTAGTTTTCAATATATTCATTTGCCAGAAAAACAAAACCAAAAACTAAAGTACAGATGTTCAAAATATTACAAAGCTGTACATAAACTAGACGTAAATTAAAATAACAGGAATAAAAGTAATTTTCTGGCAAGGAAGCTCTAATAGAAACCGTGGGGTTTATTGAAAGAGCTTACTCATTTTTATAGCTGCAAATAGTTAGTACAACACCCATGTGAAGTGAACGTTCTTTTCCTGCAGTTTTTGTTAGCTGTGTTCCTTTACAGATTTTATTTATTTATTTAAAGTATCGCGTAATTATTACAAAATGTTACAATGAAAAACTATTTACAAAATTAATTGGAGAAAAATCGTCAGCAAAATATATTAGTAATAAAAATTATCCCTGTGCGACATGCTCATTGCGGGAAGAAAAGTGTCAAAATAGAATTTCGTTTTTTTTCCTCAAAATGTAGTGGGCAACGTGCCTTGATACAGTTGATAGGTGTTATCAGATGTGATTGACTGAAGCAACTTAGAGCAGTGTTTCTTGCGCCTGGCTTTCAATGTGCGATGATTTAGTGTTGACCTTGGTAATTATATTCAAAAGTTGAATACGTCCGCGAAAAACGTTTGATATTTGATATTTCTGTTTCTTGCCGTGGTTTTTCTTAGAAGCCAGTTCCCGGGTAACAGTACCCTTTTATTTGAACCAGGTACCCGTCTACTAAATTAGAAAATATCAAAAAAATATCGTAAAAATCTCAAACTAAATACACGCTTTTTTTAATAAAAATACGCTTTATAAGAATGTTCCAAGATTAAATTGGCCACAAAGTTAAGAATGTCTTAAGAATATTGCCATCTTAACCCTTTTCCATCCAAAGGGGTAGTAATTAATTTGATTTAAAAACAGCATACAATGTCTTTTTGGTTGTAACTTTGATTATATTTTACCAAATTCCAATGCAATGTCTTGGATTTTTGTTACTTAAAAATCTTTGTAAGTTATTTGTTTTACCCCTTTTTTGCCTTTTGAGTTTTCTCTTTTGTTTCTGGGCACGAAAAGTTACGTACGGCCTTAAGAATGTCTTAAGAATATGTTAGGATGACTTTAAATAAAAAGTTAAGAATATTCATCATGAAACGAAAAAACACCATTCTTAAAAAAAGCGTGTATCAACTTTTAAGCATCCATCTTGCTTTTTAAATTTCTCAATTACTGGCCATCAGATAGTGGAAATAAAATTTAATTTAAAGAGAAAAGCACTGCAAGCATGGTGTGCCTAATGTTTCATGCTGTTTTTTTAAGCTAATTTAGCTATGATGTCATCATGGCGTCATTTTTGCTTCTCATTAAAAGTTCATATTGCGCATAATTTTTTTGAAAAAAAAGTTTATTTCTCATAATGCTTCAAATCAACAAGTTATAGTCGAACAGTCATATATTTGTAGTAAATAATCTAAAGCAACATTATGACGTCACTGATCGTTATTTTAACTTTTACTCTATATATTTTATGCTATCCTAACTTTACGTGCAATTCTTTCAAAAGTGTTAGCTATGATAAGATGTGTTATTTAGACCTATTTTGACAAAAAAATTTCATAAAGAATTTTGATTAGGATAAAATATGACGTAATCAAAATGACGTCGTAACAAATATAAAAATGTGCTTTTCTTTTTATGTTTTGACAAAATTTGTTAGAACTTTGATAATATGTCCAAACTGTGTCCAAACTATAATGTCTTAATATGATTTTATAAGTTGTTTTATAAAATTATAAAAAATGAAAAAAATGTCTTTCAAAAACGTGGTTGCCGTAGCAACAAATACTAAGTTTTGAAAATTGCCAGGAAAGAATAACCTCTTTTCGCCTAGATACTTGGTTCTTTGACCCCATCTCAATTTTACAGAGTACCTGTCACAAAATAGTACCCTTTTTCATTACTGTGAGTAGTGAAAAAAGATGCTGACTTTTCGAGCAAGGACAACTGAAAATGCTAGTTGTCGGAGTTGTTTAAGTCACCGGTATTGCAGCATTCGATGTAATCCGGACTTAATCATATGTATCGAATAGGCCTTTTCCGAGTTCTTTTGTGCCTCTGTTTCAAAACGAGTCTAAGTGCGAAACCTTTCATATGAAAATTAGTTCTTCGTTCATTTTCATTTTCATGCAAATCAAAGTCATTTCCATAAGAATGGCTTTGCATTTAGGCTCCATTTGAAATTCGGACATGGCCTATTGTTTTTGTTGTTTTTTTTTAACTCCATTGCATTTCTTTACAGTTGGACAGTGCTACGTCTTTGATCTTAGCCGCTAAAAACCTCATGAACGCTGTGATTCTCACCGTGAAGGCTTCCTATGTGGCATCTACTAAGGTAAGAAAAGATGTTCTCACATACGCAAAGTTTTTTAGTATGATTGCCCAACTGGTAAAGATAATGATATTGAGGTAGATGTTGCTGTTGATGAGTATGGTGACTGAGATGATAATGATGACGATGATGACAATAATGATGGTGATCGTGATGACAATGATGATGGTGATTGTGATGACAATGATAATGGTGAAATGTTGATGGTGATGACATTGATGATAGTGCTTTTGATGACAATGATGATGGTGATTGTGATGATGATGATGATGGTGATTATGATGATGATGATGGTAATTGTGATGACAATGATGATGGTGATTGTGATAATGGTGATGGTGATTATAATAACATTGATGGTGATTGTGATGACAATGATGATGGTGATTGTAATAATGGTGATGGTGATTGTAATAACATTGATGGTGATTGTGATGACAATGATGATGATGATTGTGATGACAATGATGATGGTGATTGTGATGACAATGATGATGGTGATTGTAATAACATTGATGGTGATTGTGATGACAATGATAATGGTGATTGTGATGACAATGATGATGGTGATTGTGATGACAATGATGATGGTGATTGTGATGACAATGAGGATGATGATTGTGATGACAATGACGATGGTGATTGTGATGACAATGACGATGGTGATTGTGATGACAATGACGATGGTGATTGTGATGACAATGACGATGGTGATGAATAATTTTTATGATGCCAAAATTATTATGATGACGATTTTGATTGTGGTGCTGGTAGTGATTCTTATGATGTTGCCGCGGTGGAGTTGCTTGTGATTGTTGTTACTACTAGTTTTTTATTACTTTTGAATCAACTTTCACTATTTATGAGGAGAAATTATTTAATGTATTTTTAATGAGATCTTGTTTTGATTTACAGCATCGATCTGGAGAAGTTAAGGTTGGTGTTTTGCTGGTTATTTTATACGCTTTGATTCCCCTTTTAACATGGCTTAGTAATTGTATAACGTGATACTGTTATTTGCGTTGTTGATGTTGTGTTCGTTAAATGTACTTGCGTGATAAAATAATTCGTCACTGGTATTGGAAAAATCTCACATTTGATGCATATCAGAGTTTGATCCAATTCTCTATTGCAATTTTTAAAATTGCTTACATATCCGCAAATATTTTTTTGGAAGCTGTTGTCTGTAACAGCGGTTCATTGCAGTAATTATGTATTGAATTCTAAATTATTGTTAAAATTTAACTGTTAATTTTTTTAAATAAATATTCCTTGTAATTAGCAAAGTTGTGAAGCACATAGAAAAATGGTAAATCCTTTACGAGCCCAATTGCACATTGGGCCCAGCGCTTATCTCCGGATTCCGTAGTGTTAAGCGGATGAGAGTCTTTGACTAGGACGGGAAACTAATCCATCGGGGGTTAGCTTCCAGCAGAGGCTGGTACTCATTTACCTATCCTGCAAATATGGAAAACTGAGTTGGCTTAAGCGGAAAAGAAGGTCACTCAAACATTTGAATCTCGGCACACTGCCAGGATTGAACTGGGGTCCTTGTGGTTTGAAAGCAAAGACCTTACCAACTGCGCTAACCACGCTAACCCCAAAAATGTGTAGAATAAAGACACGCAATCTTTTAAAAATTGCTATTATCTTAATGTTGTTTCGCATTTGAAAAATAAAATTTTTCCATTGTATAATTAACGATTGAGGTATTTTTATAAACAAGATTATACAAAAGTAGTTTACATAGGGTAATTGTTTGCACTCAGAATTTTTTCTTTGATCTCAGACTCCTGTTGTCATGTGGCGAATGAGAGCGCCTGGCAAAAAACCGCTTGTCCACCTTGAGAAAGAAGAACGAGTGGCGCAGATGCAGCGATCAGAGCGCGTAAGACAAGCATCTCCGATACAAGCCCTCAGCGAGTTTGATACCTCAAAGATCAAAGAGAAGCGACAACCAGACTTCTACTAGGCGCTATGGTGAAGAGTTGATGTACATTTCGCTTATTCCAGGATATAACATAAACCATTTAGAAAACGTGGAGAACGAAAATAGTATTTATCACTGGTAGAACTGAATAGTCTATTATGGACAAGCAGAAGAGGGGGGGTGGTGCCGGGTATTTGTTTTATTGTACTTTCGTGACTCCCGTCATAGAGAAAGAAATTTTGGTCCAGGTTTTTTCCTCACATTAATATCTTAAAATTCCTAAGTTTGTAGTATTATCATTTAGTTTTCCTTAACATTTTTTCCTTAACATTTATGCCCGGAGCTACACGTGACATGTACATGAGTTTGTAACGAAGAACAAATCTTAGTAACCGATATTTAACTGAATTCAACCTTTTATTATGGACGTTGAAGTCTCTCAGTCTGAGCGGAATGAAGAGGGGGGGGGGATGTTAGTGGTAAACTTTAATGATCAAGTGCCCAGCATCTATCCGCTTTTCTTCAAGCGCTTACATTGTAAAGCTTTAGTAAACAGTTTTATATTAGTAACTCTTTTAATCCGAATTCCAAGTGTCGTTTAATAAAAAAAGTTAGGTTGAAAAAATGCGATACTTTCTTAAGGTCTTTTGTCTTTTTGCCACTTGTGATTGTTTCTTAATTAGGGTAGCTTTAGTTTCAAAGCGTTACTAGTATAGTATTTTTGTATAGAAAAATCGATAACAAGAAAAATTAATGTCAATCAGTAATTTGCGCAAGAAACAGACTTGTACAGACTTTTATATAATGACAGTGTTAGTAAACTCTGTTTTTATTGTGACTGTGATGAAATACAACAATAAATCAGATACTTATGAAGGTTTCTTTGTTTTCATGGAAATCATTTTGTAATAGATCATTTTACAGATCCTGAAAGGTAACAAAGCTTCTACATGAAACTGAGGCTTATGGTGGCCTGACACAGTTAGAGAAATTGAAATAATTATCACAAGAAAGAATTTCCACATCTCTAACTGTGTCAGGTCACCCTAAGCTTCAGTTTCATGTGGAAGCTTGGTTACCTTTCAGGAACTGTAAAATGGTCTATTTCAACAAATATTTGTTCCGTTATTAAAAACTTTAAAGCTATTGAAAAAGCCCTGCCCTTTAAAATGACCTTGAACCAGAAGCCTGGTGACTGATGATGAAATAGGGGAAACCAAAGAAACTGACTGCGTTCCAATTTATGTATACGCTTTGCGGATGAATGTAAACAACACGGTCTGTGCTGCTGTCAATCTTCAATACAAACTTAACTCACCTTAAGTATACATAGCCTTCCGAAAGACATTTTTCAACTTTAAAAAGTAAGAATGATGAACGCAGAGGACGCATCTATCACGACGTTAATTACTTCGTCAATGTGAAGCAAAACATTAGCAGGCGCCTCAAAGCGATCGAAGCAAATATGTGTCGACGAAAATGCAATCTCGAAAAAACCTTATTAATTGCACAGCACCTCCAGTAAGACACAGATTATATCGATGTTATAATCAGGCGCGGATCGATATCGGTTTTCACCGTGTTACGTAAGGAAACCAGTCAGAATTCTTGTAATAGAAAATTGAGATATTTATATGTTCTAACCGTAAAAGTAAACCATAAGTTGTCTGCCTGAGTCAAACAACCAGGAATGGGCACTTTAGGTATATGCAAAAGTGAGTCAAACAGCACATCCCAATTTTGCTTGTTTATCATTGGTAGCTTATTCCTACTTTATAATATAAAACAAATGTGGCCCAAGGCGAAGAACAGAAGTATATAGGCCCCTATTTGTTGTGAATTACTTTCTCATCCCCAGCCCGCTTGCCTTTTTTAACCATTATTATTATTATTATTATTATTATTATTATTATTATTATTATTATTATTATTATTATTATTATTAGTCTACGAATAGTTCTCACTACAACTAACCCCGCCTTTACTAAGATGTGATATTTTGTATGGTCATTTAATTAAACCCGTGAAATAGTTATTGGGACGCAAAAGAACGTACGAGAACTCAAAACAAAAGACAGTTAACACGAAAAGTGTGATAGTTTTGTTTCACAGAACAGTGTAGCACATTCTTTTGCGCAACCAAGGGCAGTGTATGCTTGTCAAAACTGAGTTCAATTTTCTGCAATTTCTAATCTCTGCGTCTGTCAGACTATCGACTGACTGCATACCCCGTGTAAAAGCGATTTGTGTCTGAAAAATCAAGTTTTGTACCGAACAATTCAATCAGATACTGATTAATTATCGTATTACTCAAATGAATAACTGTAAAGTATAACAAGTTAAGTTAAGTTCTTTATTCAAACCAAGCTATTTACTGACTTAATTACTTACCTTCTTTTTGCTCGATCTTAAAACATTTCAACCGCTCATATCTTGACCTCGAGGTAAGCATAAAAAATTATCGCTATACGACTGCGCGCTTAGTATCTTGAAATCGGGATCATGTGGATGTGAACTTGTAATTTTATTCCATTCAAATCCATATATATGTTTACAAACGGGGATTATTAGTATTACGAAATCGTCGGGCTGGATTCACCTCTCGGAAGAAGTACACGTTTATCGATCTTCGATTGCGTATACTAGATTGTGTTCCGAGGGGCGCCAGTTAAACTCCTACTTCCTAGAATATTGGCGTCTGGTGCAAAGTTGCACATCAAACTTTTGGGAAAGATTAAGACAAAGTTCTGAAAACCACATACATAACGCTTCTTGTACTTTACGGTACGGATTATATTAATATTAAATGTGCTCTTGTCCAAAAGAAATTTTTCGCAAATAGGGTTAACCCGGCCGCCAGCCCGCTTCAACTTGAGAGTAAGTCCCGGATCAGAAACTAACTGATTCAGCAAATAGTAGATTTGTTGAAGGAAACTTTTGAAATCTATCGACTTTATTATACAAAATATACAAAAAAAATCTTTCTAGTTTAAAGCGTCCACAGATTACGGTAAGTATAGTTTTAACGAATGAAAACACTAAAAGCGCTTACGACGATCCTAAACGAATCAAGAAGCTCCTCCAGTACGGTACGCGCGCGTGGGAAAGCCCACAAAAAAGGTTTACTATCTGGCATTATCTAGGGGGGGAAGGTAAAGAGATGTTGTAACCATACGCAAAAAGTCACATTTGTTCCCAGGTTCCAAATAATAGTCACGGCCATGTTTGCTCTCAGAACATTTAAATCTCGTTGCTTCTCTTTTTCGAACATGGCTGTGGCAATCGGAAGTAAAATATGTGAAATTGAGACTCCAGCTTTACTTGTCGATCTTGACAAATTTGAAGGGAATCTGCGCCGATTGTCTCCAAGTTTAACTAATTTTAACGTGGCTGTGAGACCACACGCAAAAGCACACAAATGCCCAGCCATTGGTCGTATGCAGGTACATATTTAAGAGAGAAATGTTAATATTTATATCATTTTCAATCAGACTTAACATAGTGACAAATTAAGTGTCTTAAATGTTTATGCCAACTTCTTACTATCTTATTGTCTAGCTATCATTTAAGCTGTATAAGTGATAAATTTACTTAATCAAATGCGTGTCAAACTATACTACACAAAATGAAAATTTCTACTTAAATACTAGGGGCCAGGTTTTTGACAATCAAATACTGTATGACATGGCTAGACTTTAGAATACCTTGACACTGACTTAAATGACCTGTTGATTCTCTAAAAACAAATGCACAGAACTACATTAAATGTTTAATTGTAATGACAGTGTTTGGGTATATTCTAAGGTTGATCCTGTAATATTTTAATGACTGGATATATGGTTTTATAAAGGATGGGATTTTGAAAACAATTAGTCATCTGCTGCATTGACTAGAGGCCTAGGATAACACTAACAATTATGTACTGTATTGAATGCTTTAAACCTTTTCCGTTGATAATTGTAAGTATATGCATGATTGTGTTACATCAGGTGGAACATGGTGCAGTTGGGTTGTGCTGTCAAAAGTTAACAGAAGCTGAAAGCATGGTAAGGAATGAAATTCTTAATGTTAAGTCCATTAATAAATTATATTTTAATATAAATTCTCACACATGGAAAGGGACCAGTAAATTTCACAGACTGAAATAATTATTTTCAGTTATATTTTGGGTCTAGATCTATGCTCACAAAATAATGGTATCATAAAATTGTTTTCATCGAAGGTATATATGAACAGAATCAGTTGAATAACTTTGTAAAAGTTATTATAATGCCTTTTATAATTTGTTACACATTAAGTATGAGTTTTGCTCCTGTGGTATAATATTAAATATACTGTACCATATGCAGTTCTAATTATTATATTATTAATAGCCCATTTTCGATATTTTAAAGTTCAGCTCGATTTTGAGGATTAAAGCAAAAGAAATCCTTGCAGGCATTAAAGGCAAATAAATAACTTATTTCGTTTGTTTTATTCTGACTTCCTAGCATTGGTTTGGATCCCAAGCTTTGTTTTGATATTTTAATTTTGGTCTATACTTGTTGTCAAAAGATGTGATTATTAATTATAATTGAATTTGTCTGAATTCCCTAGGCCTTACAAACAAACTAAATTCTAATAATTTCTAATCGTAATTTTGGTATTGTTAAGTAGTGGTTTATACAGAAACAGTTCTCATTATCAAAATTTTCAGAACTGAAAAGTGATTTTGACAGGATCCAATGAATCAGATACACCAAAAATAGATAAACTCCAGGTCTGTGGAATTGTATGGACAGGGAAGAGAGTATGGCACACTGACACTGACTATGGGACAGTACTGAGATTAAACTAACAAATAAACATTCAATAGCACAATGTGGTTATCAAGGATAAAACCCATCGTATAGTTATTAATTAGTAATATATTAATTTTATAATACAGGGTTCTCATGATCAGTACTATAGAATCCGGCAACCAGAGAATTCCTTTGTCTGTCAAAACAAACGTAGCCATCTGTTCTGGTAATGTTTAGTAGCAAGGCAAGGTTTAGCTGCTTGTAATTACTTCTAGATAGTTCTTGGCCATCTGATCAAAACACTACTAAGAACCTTGATTATTATAACTGTCATATTTTATGACAAAGTGTTGAAAACAATTTGAGTCGTTAGTTTTGAACTTTCTGAAAGTTGAAACAAATTTGCTGTTAGTATTACTTTAAACAATTTAACTTTTTTAGAGCTTACTAGCTCTATACAGTAAAATATTACTTAATGCGGGCATTTAGGTTGGCTTAGTGGTCATCAGTTGTGCTTCCTACAACCCAGAATTGATTCCTGGGCTCAACATGTGGGCTAAGATTTGTCAATCTCAATCTGAATCCGAGTATTTTTCTCTGGGTAGTCCGGTTTTCCTTGCTAAGCAAATTCAACTTTCACACCATGATCTGAGAGCTCTATCAAGCAATTAAACATTGGCCTTTGGCCAGGAAGAAAGGGCAACCACTTCCTTTCCATTTAATGTTAAACAAATTATTATTATTATTATTATTATAATTGTTATTATTATTATTATTGTTATTATTATTTTTATTATTATAAAGAAATCTTCTTAGCTAGATGGACGCTGGGAATCAAGCTCTAGCTGTCTCTCGAGCCATGTCTAATAGCCTTAGGCTTCGAGTATTTTTCTTAGGATCCTTGCTGTTCCAAGTAAGGCTGCCCTTTGTAAGAATTCTACTGTTGTTGTGACACCAATCATCCTCAGTAAGGCTGCTTTTTGTAAGAGTTCTACATATACTGTTGTTGTGACACCAATCGTCCTCAGTAAGGCTGCCTTTTGTAAGAGTTCTACTGTTGTTGTGACACCAGTTGTCCTCAGTAGGGCTGCCCTTTGTAAGAGTTCTACTGTTGTTGTGACACCAATCGTCCTCAGTAAGGCTGCCCTTTGTAAGAGTTCTACTGTTGTTGTGACACCAATCGTCCTCAGTAAGGCTGCCTTTTGTAAGAATTCTGCTGTTGTTGTGACACCAATCATCCTCAGATTCTTTCCTAGGTTTTTTGTAACTGTGCCTAACGCACCAACCACTATTGGTATCACCGATGTCTAATCTTTTCAAATCTTGATATTTTTCAATCTTCTCCTTCTCTTTTTCGAAAATTCCAGAATCATTAGCGATAGCAATATTTATGATAAAGCACTGGTTGTCTCTCTTATTTACAACTACGAGATCTGGCTTTAGCGCTTGTATTACCTTGTCCGTCTGAATGTTGAAGTCCCATAGGAGTTTATTTTCGTCACTTTCCATGACTCCTTCCAGTTTATGATGATACCATCTGTCAGTAACACCAAGTCTGTGAAATTTGGCAAGGTTCCAGTGGACAATTCTGGCCATGTTATCGTGTCGTTGTTTAAATTCAATCTGTGCCAAATTACTGCACTCACAAACAAGGTGATGTGTTGTCTCATCTTTGGCGCCGCACGTTCTGCAAAGTGAGGACAGTTTTTTGCTTTTCGATCCTTGCCTTGATCGCGTTTGTTTTTAATGCTTGATCTGGTGCAGCAGTAATCAGACCCTCAGTCTCGTTTTTTGGGTCACCTTTGTTCTGCCAATCCCACGGTGCCTCACCTCTGACTTCATGTGTTTGACGAAGGAATTGGTCATGCAGGGGCTTGTTCTTCCAACCTTCCAATCTGTCCAACTTCTTCCTTTCTTTCAGCTGTTTAGCGATCTTAGCCTCTTCATTCATGGGTAGTTTTTCATTTTTGACCGATACAAGCAGTGGTTTATTAGTACTTGTTTGCACATACTTTGCCTAACCGTTCTCCTCCACACGATTACAATCCTCAACACTTATGAGTCCACGACCTCCACTGCCCCTTGGGAGATATAAGTGGTCCACGTTGGCTCTTGGATGGAGCATCTTGGAGATGGTCATCTGCTTCCTAGTTTTCCTGTCCATACTTTCTAGTTCCACTTTTGTCCAGTTGATTATTCCCACTCCATTTTCCCGCAGAAATACTCTATCTTTGTCTTGCTCTTCATCTCCTCATGTAAAAGGTCATCGTGCTCAAGGATACCCAGGTACCTATAGCTGTCTTCTTCCACTGCTTTCATTCTATGGCCATCTGGCAAGTCAATACCCTCAGACTTCACTACTTTCCCCTTTTTCATAATAAGAACACCGCATTTCTTCAAACCAAACTTCATTCCTATGTCATCGCTGAACACTCGCACTGTATTCACCAGGGAGTCTTTCTAACGTTCATCCTTTCCATATAGCTTCAGATCGTCCATGTATAATAGATGGTTGATAGAGCTGGAGTCTATCCCAAGTTGGTCTCATCCTTTCAGCATCACCCTGGAAAATACCTTGACGAATTCTAACTTCACCTAGATCTTCACCTGCTGACCACAGCGTCGTTTCCCGTTCCCCATGCTTTCACGTACTAATCTCTGGATATTAGGAGCGATACCCATCAGCTGCAGAGTTTCAAGTATCCAAGAATGTAGGA
>JAOTRI020136180.1:0-11050 GCA_028564885.2 Zoanthus sanctaehelenae
ACACTGCCTTTAATGACATGGTGATTCATTCTGCGCATTGCTCGTTCTATAAAAACAAATGCGCAGAATTACATTAATCACAGTGTCTTAAAAAAATAAATTGATACGATTTATCTTGTTACTTCGTTGCTACAGGGCTGTTTCATGCAGCATTGCTGCAATCTTCAGGCGACTGATTTATTTTAGCGAACGGCGTTCAATAAAAGGCGATATTAACATAAGTGTACAATAGTTTACGGGTTTTAAAATAGGCTCTAGATAAAACAATAGCTAATTACAGATTACTGGAGGAATAACTTATGCCTACACGAAAAGTTTGTTTTAATCTGGCATCCTAAAATTAGCTCATTAAACAGTAGAAATGAACACGTATCATCATGCCGGCATCGCAGAAAACATATACTATGTAAACACTAACTAGCATTGTACTCCTTTGTTCTTATTCTTTTCCTCCAGTAACCTGTAATTAGCTATTGTTTTATCTAGAGCCTATTGTGAAACCCGTAAACTATTGTACACTTGTGTTAATACCGCCTTTTATTGAACGCCGTTCGCTAAAATAAATCAGTCGTCTAAAGATTGCAGCAACAGCCCTGTAGCGACGAAGTCAAAAGATAAATCCTATCAATCTATTTAGATATAGATGTAGATGTAAATGTATATATGTAGATGTCTAGATGTAGAAGTAGAGGTATAGATGTAGATATAGCTATAGATGTAGATGTATAAATTTAGAAATGTATAGATGTAGATGTAGATGTATATATGTAGATGTTTAGATGTAGATGTCTAGATGTATATATGTAGATGTTTAGATGTAGATGTCAAGATGTATATAAGTAAAAGTATAGATGCAGTATAATTAATATAAATGTAGATGTATAAATTTATAGATGTCTGTATATGTAGATCGATGTATAGATGTTTAATGTATAGATGTAGATGTAGTAAGTTACTTTTGATTTCAGGTTAATTTTAAAATAACCTTGGTATTTTTTTCAACTTGGGTTATATATTTTCAAACTGGTTTGATTTTAACAAGATGAAAATAATAGCCGATATTGCAGTGTTACAGTAACTCAGTGGCAATGACGGCGGACAATAATGCGGTTGGACCAACAACGGTGAGAGTTCGAATCCTACCATAAACCTCTCAGGTATAATTTGTACAAGAAAAAAAGTTAGAAAATTAAGTAGATCAATAGGAAGATATAGAGAAAAGGGGAATTGGATGGTAAGGGATAAGAGATGTAGAAGAGGGGGGGAAGGGGGAGTAAATTTTTCTCTGCTAAAAACTGACTTAAAATGGATAAGGAAACTAACTCGATAACTGATAGTTTACTTAACTCCCCTGCTCTCGCTATTTCTTTTTTCTAATTATTCTAATATTTTTGATATGTAATTGTTGTTGTCATGTACAAAATACAAAGATTATTATTAAGACAAAACTGAACTTGCTTTTTGTGAAAAATAAAGTTTATTCACAAGCAATCTTCAATGAGAAAATAGATCTGTATTTTCTTCCAAAGTTTCTGAACGTTTTGAGGATGAGAGTGTTGATAAAGCTGTTTTAATTGAATAATTTTTTACAATAATAAAATATGAATATTGGTCTGCAAAGGCAAACCGGAATTGCAGGGTCGTAACGAGGGGTATTGGATCAGGGATCAAAGGCATAAAAAGGGCCGGGATCAGGGATCACAGCCCCGGGATCAGGGATCACAGTCCTGGGATCAGGGATCACAGCCCCGGGAACAAGGATCACAGCCGCAGGATCAGGGATCACAACGCGTGAGATCGGGATCATCACTATTTTCATGGTTTCCGGGATCAGGAATCAAAATTATCATCGTTTTTGGGATCAGGGATCAACATTTTGGGGAAAAATATTGGATCAGTCACGAATAAATATCCTTCGTTACGACCCTGGAATTGGGAGCGTTGAGTAATATAAGATAAAGTTCCATACTTCCATGCTCATTAGCGCTTAATAGCAGCTATAACTACGGCGCTCTCGAACCGATAGTAAGAAAATTCCAGGAGTTCTCCAGGGTAGAAAATACATTTTTCCAGAACCCAATCCCAAACTTTTCCTTGCAAAAAAACAAGAGAAACTGTGCCATCAAAACAATTGTACGGCTTTTCAGTTTTCAAACCAATGTAAAATAGGAGAAAACCCCCTAAAAAAATCCTAAAATTTGTCTACATAAAACACGAAAATACAATTTTGAGTCAGTTGTTTTGCAAGTTTTGTTTGTTTATAAGACTGTTTAAAAACTTTCCACAAAGTTTCAGAAGTTTTCCTGGAGTTGGTGGAAATTGTCTGTATTTCCTGGAATTCCGGCCAGGAATAGCAGATTTAACTAGTTAATTGCAATAGTAATTAGCCAGCAAAAACTGGAGTCGCTTACCTCCTCCGATGACTCCTGGTTAGTTGGGTTTTTAGGGGTATTGTAAGCTGATGTTGCAGACGATATGGCGTTATAGTAGCCTGACATAGCATTGCCTTTCGCCTGTGCAGCGGTACTCTTTACAAATTGACCGTCATTTACATACTTGTTATTATTTGGCGCGGCAGATTGTGCAGACTTTTTTGCTGTGTTTGAAGTTGATATTTGACTTGGAGTGATTGGGTTAGTCGAGTTAATGCTTGCACCACCAGGAGAGGTAGACACTTGGGTTGAACTACCTGATGCAGAAGATTTTACAAGATTCGTCGAGCTTTGATAACTAGAATTTGTACTAGTGCTGTTTTTTTTATGCAAAGAATAGTTTCCGTTCTGTGATACGCCCTGTGTTACAACCTTGGTAGCATTAGTAGGTGTCTCGCCAATGCCAGTGTTATTTGCTTGATTCAAAGAATAGTTTCCCTTTTGTAAAATGGTTTGTGTTACACCCTTGGTGGCATTAGTAGGTGTCTCGCTAGTGCCAGTGCTGTTTGCTTGTTTCAAAGAATAGTTTCCATTCTGGAAAACGCCTTGTGTTACAACCTTGGTAGCATTAGTAGGTGTCTCGCCAATGCCAGTTTTATTTGCTTGATTCAAAGAATAGTTTCCCTTCTGTAAAATGGTTTGTGTTACACCCTGAGTGGCATTAGTAGGTGTCTCGCTAGTGCCAGTGCTGTTTGATTGTTTCAAAGAATAGTTTCCATTCTGGAAAGCGCCTTGTGTTCCAATCTTGGTAGCATTAGTAATTGTTCCGCCTTCTCCTTGTGTGATTGTTTGAGTAGAGTTAGAAAATGTTCTTCCTTCTTGAGTTGCTACCTGAGCAACATCAAAATTTGGTTCTCTTCCTGCTTCAGTAACTGCTTGAGTAACCGCTTGAGTAACTGCTTTAAAAGCATTATGATTTCCTACTCTTTGATCAATTGCTTGAGTAGCATTAGAAGGGTTTCTTCCACCTGTTTGAGTAGCATTGGAAGATGTTCCTCCTCCTTGCGTAACTGCTTGAGTAGCATTAGAAGGGTTTACTCCTCCATGGGTTACAACCTGAGTAGCATGAGAAGGGTTTCCTCCTTCTGTTTGAGTAGAATTAAAAGATGTTTCTCCTCCTTGCGCAACTGCTTGAGTAGCATTAGAAGAGTTTCCTCCTCGTTGGGTTACTACCTGAGTAGCATTCGAAGGTGTTTCTCCTCCTGCTTGAGTAAGTATCTGAGAAACTGTTTGAGCAACTGCTTGTGTAGCATTAGAAGGGTTTCCATTTCCTCCATGATTTATTTCCTGAGAAACATTAGAAGATATCCCTCGTCCTTGAGTAGAATTAGGAAATCCTCCACCTCCTTGAGTTACAGTATGAGAAGCATTAGAAGGTGTTCCACCACCTTGAGTAGAATTAGGTAGTCCTCCAACACCTTGAGTTAAAGTCTGAGCAGAATTAAGAGATACGTTTTGAGGAACATGGTAACTGGAATCAACTGGTGTTACTCCTTGTGTTGTCGCGAGAGTCGTTGAAGTTGTGTTAGCAGATGAAGCTGTTAAGTTACTAGAAATCATTGGGTTAGCAGGTGCTCCACTTGGCGCGCTCGTTGAGACTGAATGATTAGTGGGAAGGGTATAGTTTGCAGATTGATTCTTTCCAAATGCTAAGTTGGTTGTAGTGGACTGATTATTGCCTACCCCGTGCCTCTGTTGAGTTAATGAATGTTGTTTTCTCTTACCTGTCACAGTATAAGCTCTACTTCCATTTTGAAAAACTTCAGTTGTTTCAATAACCACATTAGAAGCAGGCTTTGTTGTACTTGCAGGCTTCTTCGTAACATTGTGGGCTCCAGGTTTTAGATAAGGGGGAAGACCTCCCGCATTGGCTGCAACATGCCCTATTGGAACAGGCTTTGCCAACACGCTAATTGGTAGCCCTACTATTTTAGACGGCCATGAGAGATTGGCAGTTCGGTTGTAAGGTTGTATTGTCACATTAATCAATTTTCCCTTTGATAAAATTCCCCCTGTAGCACCACTTATTGTTGCACCCCCCTGACCCACAGCTGTTGCTCCCCCTACTATTGGTCGTTTCGTCGATGCTTGATGGACAGGTTTCATGGTTGTCGCTGTTATGTTAGGAGCAGGAGTTGGTTTTGTAGTGTTAACCATCGCTTGCGTAACATTCGCAGGAGTTGTACTGTTGACTAAACAAACAATAATATCTGTGTGTGATTCAAAAATCAAGGACATCAAGCAATTGTTAAACTAATCGGTTACATGCAGAAACTTAGTATCCAGTCCGATTTAATAGGTGCTAAAGTGTTCATTTATGAGTCAGAACAGATGTTTGAAGGACTATAAATTTTACCCTTTTGCAATTATCTAAATTACAACCACTTCATAATTATGGCAGCAAAATAAAAAATTTCAAAACTTAAACAATTTTTTGTGAATCCTATTACGTTTTTTGAGTTATAAAAAGGTTCAAATAAGACAGGTTTCGAACACCTCTTATTTTTGACCACACATTAATTCCTTATGAAGTCCTGGGGTAATGAATAGGAGAAGGTACTTGTGCAGCTTCCGGTTCAATACAAACACTGTCAACACAAAAAAATTTTTAGTTAAAAAAAACCTTTACAATGATCAGTACAAGGTTTGACAATTGAGGGTCTTAGATAGTCCGCTAGAGTGGCTCACATATAATATCAACAAGAAATGCCCTCAGAAGAACAGACAAGTTCTTTTCGACAAGTGAGTGGGTTCTTTTAAGTCCCCAATTAGAGGGTCGAGAGACTGGACCTACGGCTTAACGTACTTATCCGAGAAGACGCGAAAGAGTAACCATTTGCAGATGTTAGAGCAAAGGCAGCACCTAATCCTCGGTTATTTTAAGACCCTGAGTAAGGGTCCGGCCGGGAATCGAAGAAGACTGGCACCTTACCAACTAAGCTAACCAGGCGGTGTTTTACTGTGTAAAGCACTATGAGAAACAGATAAATTTAGTTTTAAGTTTTAAGTGCTTTGTTTGTCGAGTATTGCCTTGTAAAGCATCAGTGACATTGGAGAATGTCTGCCTATTGTACGTACCAGTCCCCTGCGTTCGATCAACTGAATTTAAATTTCTAACCTTTTTTTGTTTAAAAACCATACTTCGGCGCGGAATTTTTCTACTGTTATTCAAACTATGAGTTCATTGATAACTTTCAAATTAAGATAAAAAAAAGCAATATAAAGTCTTTAATATGTTTCTATAGTATAAAAGGATTAAAGAAAAACATATTTTTGTGTAAGAGATACTGGTATTACATTTTGAATTCAAAACTTCTATTTCTGCAGGCTTATGAGAGACTTGGGCGCGTATATGCATGTAAGAGGAAAGACTAAACAAGTTAAATTTCTTACTTGGAGCTAATGTTGGTTTTGGTACTGTTGTTGCATTTTGTACAGCTGCAGTTGCTGATACATTGCTTGGCTTTTGTGCAGGTTGTTGGCCAATTGTGGGACTGGTGCTAGCCGTTTGCGAAGCTGATACATTGCTTGGCTTTTGTACTGGTTGTTGACCAATTGTGGGACTGGTGCTAGCCGTTTGCGCAGCTGATATATTACTTGGCTTTTGTACTGGCTGTTGGCCAATTACGGCACTGGCGCTAGCTGTTTGCGAAGCTGATACGTTGCTTGGAGTTTGTGCTGGTTGTTGGCCTATTTGGGGACTGGTGCTAGCTGTTTGCGACGCTGTTACATTATCATCCAAATTTCCAGCTAGTTCCAGTGGCAATTCTTTAACATCCAAGTCTATTAGGTTGTCATGGTTTAAGATGTCTTCCTTGTTTTGGCAGTTTTCGTCTTTATTACATTTTGCCTTAGGATGTGTAAATTTTGAGTTTCTATTTTTGGAACTGATCACTTTAGCCAGCTCTCCTTTATCTAAAGACAAATACAACTTTCAACTTAATACAGAGTAGAGCGAACTTTACCCCCAACATAAGCATAGACTATCCAAATAACGTATGAACTTGGATTGATAGTTTGATCGAAAGACAATAACAATAACCTAATTTATTTAGCACGTATCCAAAGCTCTAAGCAATTTACAAGTGATATATAATTCAACAACTGAGGATCTTTGATAGTTTATAACAGCAGCCCACATTTTTTAAACATTCTAAAAGAAATGTCCCCGATGTAACAAAATACAGTTATTGCTAACCCGATTTTTTTGACAAGAATGTAGACTAGAATAAGGTATAAATTTCTTATCCGAGAAGATGGGAAGATCTAACCATTTGCAAATGTTAGAGCAAAGATTGCACTTTCTCAGGATGTTGTTAGGGTATGGAATAGAATCAGAGGCTCCCGCACGACAGACGTGTGCTTTACTAACTAGGGTCAACAGTTTTAAACTAAGAGGTAGAAAAACTGGTACAAAATATCATCTCCATAAACTACTAGCCCAGGTTTTCGCGGCCATTCTTAGAGTTCAGGCCACTATCCATTTTTGTAGCAAGGTATTTTATGTTGATATACAAACCTACACAGAGACCCCATTTGCGATCTTTGTCGTAATTTTTGGTCACCGCACACCAGGCCTTGTTGTAGTCCTGGTAAGTACACGTGTAGTAGTTGATGTCATTGTACTTGAAGGGGAAGACACAACAACCTGAGTGAGTATTCCCTCCAACAGCTTCAATCCCGCATTTCTTTTCTAGTACCAAGATAAAACATTTGTGTCAGTGAGTAGAAATCTATCAATCAATTAATTTAGAATAGCAACTTGTAGCATTGTAAAAACGTTATCTGTACTAAAAAAAAATAAAATACGTACAAATACAAGCAAATGTTCACTATAATTTAAATTCTAATTCAGGAAACGTTTTAACATAGTTTATTGCTGATAATACTAGTTCTGATGGTATTCTGCAATTTCCTTTTCTTTAAATGTATACGGTAAAAATCTAAAGAATATTCATTTTTTACACTCTCTTGCAACATACGACAGTTTTATTTCTATTTTAGAGATGAAGACATTTTAGCAATAACCATGATATATTGCTCAGGCTGAGCGATATCATGAAATGATGCCTCAATTTAATTAAGTTTTATGGGCAGGGATCCTAACAAAACAGGTATGCATCAACGTTTTCGCAATTGGACCTTGCGAGCAATTAAAAACAAATTAGTTTTAATTACTTCAAAGTATCGTAAGAGGAAAAACTCATCATATGGTCAGAAATTAATAACAACAGAACGATCAAGTGTATGGCCATTGCGAGAATTGATCTAGTAACTGATATTACAGACAGTAGTCAGGTTGGCGGTTAGCCGTCATCTTTCGCACCTCGCACCTCCGTAAGACCCGGATCGACCACCGGGCTCCGCTCGTGGGCTGAAATTTTACGTTCTCAATCGAACATCGAGGGTTTTTCTTCCAGTATTCCGGCTTTCTTCCCTCAACAAAATTGAATCCTTGCTCATTTCATCTGGCTGTGTTGATGTGCTCCGAGGTCATGTACGGACGAGTGTGATCTGGGGCCAAGAGCTTAGACAGCTATCCTTTGGTGCAACCTCATTTAGTCGCGTCCTTGGCAATTCAGCCGCCGGCTTAAGAAAGGGCGACCCACCCCTTTACCCTTTTTAGCTTCAAATATCTTTGCATAGAAACAAACCAGTTTTAAACATTATTATTTATACATTTTTCATTTGTAGAAATAGAAATCGTGAAAATTTTGAAAGTATCAGTAAAAAGGTTTCATGCAATATCTAAGGGTATCTAAGAGCATTTCGAGCGAACGCACTTCTTTTTTCGATGATTGCTTCTACTTATAGTAGATCTTTCATCTTTGGTTGACTAGGAAGTAGCCAAATTGGTTTTTAGTGCTCAGCCAAACCTCTCTTGAAATATTTTCATTTTTAGCAATATAAGTACTGAGCTAAAATAAAAAACTGCAGTGGTATCACCAAATCAAACAAATCTTCTTATCAATTTTTTCATGGCATAACTTCGGGCACAGAACATTATAATTACAAACTCACCAATTTTGTCCCACGGAACATATTTGTTTCATTTCCCTCAAACTTTAATATTTCAACAAGATAAACAACAGAAATGGTTTTTTTCGTAAGCAGTATAACTGTGTAACGTTCAATTCACTGTTCTAGTTGGGCACCAAGATAACTTTCATTACATCCACTGTTTACAACTGTGTATAAAGATACGTTTCTTCAGTAGAGCTTACCCTTACGCAGTTGGGTGGGACACTCGGGGCAACACTTCCATTTCTTTTTTATCGGATTGTCACAGTTAAGATCCGGGCAATCGAGTTTGGTGCATCTCACGTGACCATGTAAACACTTGCATTCTAAAACACAAGGGCCAGGTGACCAAGCCTCACCGTGATGCCGCGTTTGTCCTTCATGTTTACAATTGGCATACGCTGCAAGAGTTTTAAAATTACAGGCATTTACTCAGCCATAGGGAAAAAATGTTAAGTTGAATTTAAAGATATCATGCGCAAAAATAATTATTTAACTTTAGATAGAACCGTGATTTTTAAGAATACTTCTTAAGTCCGTTTGAATGCTGAGTTGAAAACTATATGGAGCAAACCAAAAAACAATAGTCCAGAAATGATAACAAGCCAAAATTATTGTCATAATTGAGACATACGGGAATGATGGCTGCCAAACAGGCAAGAGACTAGCAGAAATAGCGATTCCTGATGAAAGTCCTATATATATGTCACCTGATGAAGGCACTATGTGCCCCCTAGACACCAAAGGATAAAAGAGAGATAGGGGATGTCCTGTCCTGTATGAGTGTCAGACCTTGGCTGAGAAAAAATGCAAACACTAATGTCATCTCTAAGGAAAAGATTAAGACATAACTTCATAAGAATAAAACTTGTGAATCCCCAAAAGACAGCTGAAATTTGAGTCGCACTATAACAATAACAATGGTTAAAAACTTTAACTCAGGTTTGGAATAGATTCCATGCTGAATAACTGCATGGGCCCTTAGGAGATAAGAGGATATTTCTTCTGAGCTTACTTTGTCCAATTTTACCACCAAACGTTTCAGGCTTTTTTTGAGGCAAACATTACTTACCTACAACCTGTTCCGACAGCATTTATGAACGTTTAAATTTCTGATAGCGTTAATTTTTATCTCAATACAAAAAAGAAAATTCAGACAAAATAGCCAGGTTATTAACATACTGTACGGGTTCATTCACTTCATTTTCAGAAGTAGATTGTTTTATATCCAAGCACGTTTTCTTACCCTATTCGTTAAGAGCGAACGATTGATGGGAGTTATTGTTAGTGAACTTTATAACTGGCACCATTCTTCTGAAACTGATATAAACTAAATCCATATATCCAATCAACACCTTTTAGTTTACTGAAACTTTAAAACAAACAGTGTTTTTCAATCAACTTTTACTACAAGGTTACAAATAAAACTCTTGAATTTTAAATTTGAAACAAATATCTCATTATCTCAACGAACGAGAAGGAATTTCGAATCTTGACTCTAAGCTTTTTAATCCGGAATAGTTGGAATAGGCCCAAACGAACAGGTCCTTAAAGTGCCTGTATGACAAAAATTTTTTGTGCGTTTTCTCACAGTTGATACTTGAAAAAGGCAAACTTGATATTTTAAGACCTCAAAATAATATCTAACCACGGATTTTTGCGTCTTGAAAATACAATTTTGAAGTAACAATTTGTCCGGAGTCTGGGTTGTGGGTATGAAGTCATATTGTTTGCAACTTGCATTCTTATGCCATCAGTATAGTTGGCGCTCCGGCCACGCAATATGTTTCACTATGTTTCTTCGTTTTACTCTCCATAGCTGTTTTATTTCTTTTCTTCAAAGAAAAGTTGCAAGCAATGTGACATCACAGGCGGTGGTTACGTGTATATTGACCGCGCGACAAGCGGACACTTTTTAGGCAAAAATCAGCATTTTCAACACGTAATATAACAACGAGAAACGATTTCTGGCAGAAAGTAACTTCAGTTTATAATAAAAAATACATTGAAGTTTAATTTTAAAAAATTAATGTTGTATACACTATAAATTTAACGATTTCGTGTAACATATAAACAATTTGTCTGTTACTGTCCATAAGATATATAAATCGATTGTCTATATCATAACAAAACATATTCCGATGCTAAAAGGTTTTGGACGCTAAAATTTTTTGGCCGGATTAATATTTGGACAAAAATTTTGTCCAGAGTTAAATTTATCAAGGATATTAGGGAATGATTTTAAAAACAAACACTAACGGTAAAAACTGACAATCATAAGCCAACAAGCTGTTGTTTATAAATTTCAATGTAGCATGTGCGATATAAGTATGTGGGTTTTACCCAACGCCATCTACATCTATTGGAAAACATGTTATATCTCATTCTGATTATAAAAAAGAAAATCTTAAACACTAATCAATTCAAAATACTAAAACCCTTCCATTCTAAGTTTACTATATGAGATGCTGTTTATCAGGAATTTAAAACCCCCTCTTAACGTTTAATCAAAGCAAAACTTAACGTGCTTAATGACCAATTTCACTCAGTATTCACGCGAGACAATCCAGATGAACCGGATATACAGCTGTCACGAA
>JAOTRI020136191.1:0-11050 GCA_028564885.2 Zoanthus sanctaehelenae
AATTGTGCATCTGTCCTCTAATAGATCATAGGCAAAAACCAATCAAAATCCGTGAATATCTTGGGTTATTATATAAAACAAGTTTTACATTTTCAGAAAATCACGAAAATTACAAAACCATGAGTAAAAAAAAACTTTGGAGTTAACGGTAACACTTTCACTCCCAGTAGTTATCAGTATCCAACTTCTCCTTACATAACTCATATAATATAAAATAATTGGTAATAAGATAATGGCATTGATCAAACACAGCAAACTATTAAAGATTAAAATTGAAATTCTCTCAAATATTTTCACTGAAAAGCATACGCTCAAGTTGGGAGAATTTAACAAAAAAAACCCAGGGACTGAAAGGGTTAAGTATTTTTGCTGCATTGACAATTTTTATTGAGATTGTTTTACAGATTTGAATTTTTAAAGATTTTACATTATCTTGAATGGATAAATGTAAATATATTTTAGACGTTTTGAACATTGTGCCTAATAAAAGTTTTCAGGTAAATAAAAGTGCTTCTGAATTTGGTTTAGATGATCATTTTTCATCAAGAACTTTATTTTAAATCGAGTGGAAGTTTGGGACCCATTTTTGGGGAAAGGGTGCCTTTGCACCCAAAGCACCCCCTACCCCTGCAAATGGGCCTGATGCCCCCCTGTACAAGCATATTAGCTAGAACTAGTCCAAAATGTACCTCTTCCTGTGACGGTACGGGGACGTGAGCAACAAACGATTGACTTCCTTCACCTTCTTGGGACTTGTCCATTTCTTCATCACTTTCCTGGAAGCGTGTAAAAATGAAAATAAAATTAATTAATTAATTAATTAATTAATTTATCAAGAAATCAATCAATCAATAAATAAATAAATAATCTATTTAACGTTAATTGGGAAGGAAATGGTTGCCCATTCTTCCTAGCCAGAGGCTAACGTATAATCGCTCGACGGCTCAGATCTTGGAGTGAAAGTCGACTTTGCAGAGGGAGAAAAACCGGAATACCAGGAAAAAAAACCTCGGAGTCAGATTGAGATCGACAAATCTTAGCATACATGCAGAGCCCAGGAATCGATCCCGGGTCGTAGAGGTGGAGGCACGATCGATGACCACTATGCCAAACCTCAAGGTTAGGTTAGGCTTCTACTTCGTGTAGAGGACACAGATTTTTGAACCAATCAAAAGAAAGATAAAGCTTACCCCAACCTTATTTCGGCCAATCACAAACCTTGTTAACTCTATCTAGCCTGGGCTTTTTTGATGTCTCACAGCCTGAGGAAGGAAGGGTTGGGGGGATGGCGTTGATTCAACCCCCTCACCGTAACTTTTTTGTTATTCACCAAAAAGTTGTGAAACTTGGGTCAATTGATAAATGTTGTAAGGGTTTCACGATGATGGTGTCAATTTGTACTTAAAACACGTGACTTCGTCGTGACGTCAAAATATTTCGTTTTTTATTTTCGCATTTATAGCATTTCGTGATTTCTGTCTCTAAAATGAATATGAGAACTATAAACTCGATTTATTTCAATGGAAATAACGTGGAGGGACTTTGTGATAGTTAAAGTTTTATAATGATTATGGTATGACGTATTGATGACGAAATCCCACAATGCATTGTGACTCTCAAGATTTATTGTTTGTGTTACCGTATGTAGAAACAATAAATTTTCAAAAACTGGAAAAAATCACAAAACTCAAAATAAAGTTAGCGAAAATCCCTATTCAAGAAAAAAATTGTATTTACCAAAATATTTTTGTGTTGCCATGACAACATTGAATATTTATCGTTGCTTACAGTAAAAGCAAAATCATCGGATAGGAAATCTAAATAGTCAATTTAGGTTATGTACCTTCATTATTTGACGTGCATTGCTTGGAATTTACAGGGTTTTGTGTAAAGCTACAACTGATATATATTAAGATCGCCGTTGCCTATGGCAACAACAAAACACCGCTTTATCTCGGTCGCATTTTAAACATTTTAGTAAAAGAAACTGCATACAGAAAAATAAGGTGCTATTCTTCTGTATAGCAATATATAGTGATTATTTGTACAAAAAAACCTAATTGAGGAAAAAGAAATATATATATATATATTTGAAAAGTTGACACACAACGAGAATAAATTGAAGTAACAATATTTCGATCGGCCAGACCGATCTTCATCAGGTTATAAGGATATCTTTACGCAAACAAAAGTTATATATAGTGAAAACGAAATATGATATGTCAAGCTCGTAAAAGATCTTAAAAATTAAAACCGTTGAAAGACAATAGTTTCTGTATCCTCTACAGGAAGTAATAAACAATGGCTAGCAGCTTAAGCAACGAGAACGGGAACTACAGCAGTTCAAACAAATCACATTTTTGGTTTGTTCTTTACTTTCTCGTACGGATCTTTAGTATTTTTTTCTAAACAGAAAAAGATTAAATAGATATCTGAACAGACATAACTATTAGCCAATTCCATAAATACATGCATAATATTCTTTTCTTGTCCTTCCAAAATTTTGCATAAGTATTGTTTACATTTTCTCTTGGGATCAATTTAAAATAAAAACTATACTTATGCAAAATTTTGGAAGTACAAGAAAAGAGTATTATGGTATTTATGGAACTGGCTATTTATGCTGGTGAAAAATAGCAAAACATGTCTCTCATAGAAGATAAAATCTTTCGCTGTTTCGTCCTCGTAGTTGCCTTGACCTAATTTTAGCGACAACTCTATGCAGTGCCGAGCTCGATGGATTCCATCCCTTGTGGTTATTGCCGGTATTTACTATTCATCTTTTTCATCTATTCATCTTTTAAGGTCTCTAAACAATGATCTTAATTCTTATACAAGTTTGTCAGTTTTAGACTGGACGCAACTAGAAATGCTTGATCGATCATGAGAAAAATTAATGTAACACAAACAGCTAGCCAATAGCGACATCATTTTCCAAATCTAGTTACCCAGTAATTTTTGTATCGAGAGGGTCTTGGAACAAGACTCCAATAATTATGAATAACATTTGCTATTTAAAAATGGCAAAACCTTAAACTTTTATGTAGAAGACCATAATCAACGATTTATAGCTGTATAAAATAAAAGAATTGTATGGTTTGCGGTTAATCGCATTTGTGAAGAATTTTCGCAAATATTTAAAAAGCAAGCGGGCATTCTAGTTTTGTTTTTTTGAATAATTTAACCCCGTTTCCACAGAGATATGGTACAAAAATAATCATGCGCAAGAGAAATAATTTTAATTTATAATTGCGTCCTAGGAAACATAAATTTTAAGCAAATATTTATAGAACTGTTGCGTTTATTGCTAGTTGTTCCGTGAAAAGAGAAAGTTTGACGAACAAAAGAAATGCCCACCAGACTGTTCACGAGAATTCTGCTGCTGTTGTATCAATAGATAATGATCGATCGAGACTCTCAAACTCAAAAGCTAAAATATTTAAAAAAGCCAAATTAATGCGTCGTACTAACGTTTGTAAAATCCTAATACTTCGTTTAGCCATTATCTGCTATCTTATGTCCAGTGGGCGAAATATTGTGATTATACAAATTCACTACGTTGCATAATATTTGTTTTTTTAATCGGTTTAAAACTAGAAAGCTTGAACCAGCTGAGTCAGGCCAAACTTATACTCATATCGCGTGAATTACTCTTTCACTTGATTATAGAAAGATTACATTTTATTTCACTTTATTAGATATTCACTTTCTTTCAGCTATTTTGGAAAAAGAAGAGAAAGACAAAAAAATAACAATTTAAAGCGCTTATTGTATCTGCTACAATTGTACGTTATTTTGATTTAATTGGTTGTCTTTTTATACCATAGGAACTTCCAACTGTTTTTCAGAAAAAGCTAATCATGTTTAAAACCACAATTTTTGAAAAGCATGTAGCTTACGTAACGCGTAAAAAAACGTCATTTCTTTTTGTTTTGTAGAATTTAGTCGCCATAAATTAATTCATAAAAGTTTTTCAGATTTTTTTTAAAGAGAGTCAACTTCTCTCGTTTTTCAAATCTTTATTTTTTCTAATAAAGTTATTAAGACGTTTTCTTCTTTCAATATGAAGACATTTTTAAAAAACGGTAAAATGATAATTTATGTCTTTGTTTAACAAAACCAAATGAACGCACAAGGTATCTATGAAGTCTTTACATATCGAATAAAACGCTGAATATATTTTACTGTGTAAGTTAGTCAGTAAAATTCTGTTAGTAAATTGCCTCTGAGATAAAAAGCAATTATAGGATCTTAAGTTACAATGCAAAAATTTATTCTATACCAATGTGTCTTCCTATTCTATTTTTCATGCTGCGGAAAACAAGAAAATTTGATGTTTCAAAGTTGTTCTTTTCAAAAACATTTTCAGTGATGACGAGTCTTAATAAAAAAAACCCCGAGGCTTACGTTAGTTGATTTTAACTCAACATCTATAGTTAAAGGAATCAGGGTTTGTGTCGTCGATATGATTGCTCTGTGTGTGTGGCTGATACTCTCTCCCCCCTTCACGGGAAAAATTGAAGTCAACATCAATTTTGTCGACTTTCGAGACATTCTGACCATTTTGATTTTCTGTAAGAAAATTTTTATAGGAACAACGAGGCCCAAAGTGGCCAAAATTTACGAACAATAATAAAGAGCGATCTCAGGCTGAGGTGCCGACTATCTATGAAAGTGTTTTACGTTAATCTTCACTAAAACTTATAAGTTAACTTAGCAAAACAGTTCCATGGCCCTAGTTAGGACTTTTACAATGAGGAGTGGGGTTGGGCTGGGCAAATCCTCTAAAATCTTAAGAGATCATTAATATTCTAGCAAAAAATACCGTGTTTCTTTGATTCAAAATGCTATTGAAAATCTTTTTTTTAGGGATGGGGGCAGCTCGGCTATGAATTCGTTAAAACACAAGAAGTCTTACGGTGCTTCACATCATAAAATGCGAGGCGAATCGTTTTGCAATGCCTTTGGTTGTGTCTATTATGTTTTCGTTTCAAGTCTCGAAAAATGTACTGATTCTTATAAAAAAGTGTATTCATTTCTTCTGTCTGAAAGCTCTGTGTGACGAGCGCGTACCTGAGATTTATTAACAAGTTTATGCAGACGGAAAAGGAGCTCCTGATTTTGAAGATAATTTCAATTGTAGAAGATCCTAGATATGCTTACTTTAGTAGGCCATATTTTGAATATTCTCTTTGGAAATTCAATATTTCATTGTTTGCCGCTTTTTATCAAGAAACTTTGTTTCCAGATGTTTAGTATTATATTTATATAAAGCACTGGGTATGATGACTTTAGTCAACTGATACGCGATTTGGAAAAGTTCTTACTTATAGCTGAGTTCTTTTCTTTTAAACACAAATTTAAATAAACCTTTCTTTCTGGTGGTATATTCTCTGTCTATTTACCAATCAAATGTTGACATTTCAATATTGTTTTCTAGGAATTTTGCTTGCAAAAGTTTTTTAGACTAAACTTGTGGTAACGGGAATTTCACTTGTTTTTTAGAAACTAAAATATAGGTAAGACAAACGCGTGTTTGTATATATAGCTTTAATATAAGAACAGTAAGGCTCAGATTGGCGGAAAATTAAAAACAATTGAAGAACAAGCTCGTGCAGTTTCAGACTGAAAAGGGGAAATGTAATTTGTTTCTAGTTGAAACTTTTGTTGCTGAATCTTGTAATTTACGTTCGCAATGTAAACAGTATCAATGAAAACTCAGAAGCACCGTTTCACATGTATAGTATATCTACTATTGTCCCAAATCAGTGCATAATCACACTTAATTATTTTTAATACCAAAAGTTCTTCAGAAAATCAGCACTGCTTTTCAATGCTTGTCTTTTTTATTTCGATGTTTTAGTCATCATTTTTTTGTAAACCATGAACAAAAATTAAGAACAAATTAAGCGCTGAAACAGTCAAAAAATTAAATACAATGAGCCTCGATAAGTCTCTCAAATTAATAGGGTAAGTTATCAGGCAAAATCTAAAGGAATACTAGTTCTAATTAAATACTAAAACGGGTAAAAAGATTAATCTTAAATTTTCTTTAATTCAATTATTTTTATACAAACTATTTTTTTCTAGTTAAAACTTTAATGAATCTTGTGCAACAAAAAATTTACTCTGCAGCCTGATGGCGAGGTACACTCTGAACGTTCTTAAAATGTTTTCGGTATTTCATGTTCTTAAACATGTTCTTAAAATATCTTTACTGATTCTCGACAATACTGATAACTGATAATACATGTACTGCATGTGGTACTTTTCTGTATACATTGATTTGTACATGTACTTTGTACTGGTACAAAAGTTTATTTCAAGAACTATAGCTGAGAAATGCAATTTGGTAAATAAAAAACCTGTGATCTGAAAGTGTTATCTGCAAACTTTAGTCAAGAACCCCAAGCAAAATTTTCAATAACACTGTTTGAATTATTTCATCATAAATGTTCTTCACCTTTGTTTTTAAATTTTTGGTGATCTTCAGCATTCTGTTCTTATTAAAAAGGTTCTTAAAATAACAGTGTGTGCGAATGAGGACGCACATTGTTCAGCTATGCATTGTATTTTTGTTTTGATTTTTCATTTCAAACCGCTCACAGAAATTAAGAACAAATTGCGGCTGAAATTAGGAACAATTAAGAAGCTCTCAGCAAAATTTACTGGTTCTTGTATAGAAAAGAGTCGACCTAAAAATTACCTAACCATTGCTACAAGTTTCTTTTTCTAATCAAAAGTTTTCTAATGGCAAACTTACGATCTTTCTCGAGAGACCATCGGGACTCCCTTAAAGTGCTGTAGAATCTTGTCGGGCTGTGCTTAATTTCGTCTATGAAAGCTTTTGTGCTTAGATCACCCTTGTAAAACGAAGGGGAATAACTGTAGTTAGCGGAAAATTTTCCGTTGCTTTTCTGCTCTGCTGCGCAAAGGTCAATTTGGTCATTTTGATAAACTTCGATATCTGGGGTGGAAGATCTTGATAGGATTGATCTTATCGAGAATGGGCTACTGAAACGACCTCTGGTATTTGGTTGTGTGTAACGTAATTGCTCAAACATGGCTGCTTCAGAACAAGAATAAAGATTACCAAAAGCTTTGTTATAGATTTCTGGGGAGACGTGTTCAAAGCTTTTAAACATCTTTGCAAATGGTACACCACAAGTGAAGGCGAACAATTAATGAGTCAATGGAAGGCAAACTTTGGATATTTATAATATGTCCCTCCCTATATGATTGTTTATTTAAACTAAATCACCTGGTAATGTATCGTATCGGAAAACCATTCACGAAGGATAAAGGCTATTTAAAATCAATTAGCACAAAAAATAAGATCGTGTGAAATTTGTTTCAAAATTTCTGTTACATGAAGCTTTCCTTTTTTATTGAAACTTGTTTAGCTCACGCAAAGCGTGCAAGTGATAATTAAACCATTGTTTCCTTAAGGAAGTTCCGTTTCACTGTAAGCGAGAAAACAAAACAGCACATGACAACTTCTCATGGTGTAAACTTAGTTTAATGACACAATTATGGAGGCTATTTTCTAATAAGTGATTTAGTCCTAATGGCTTTTTCTTTTACAGATGAACGCGAACGGAATTAAGTTTATTCTAAGATGCGAACCTAATTTTAATGTCACGATATTTTGAAGAGGAATCAAAACTCGATAAATTACATGATTTGGCGCCTCTTTTGGTTTATGCCACCATGCAGAATATGATTGAAGAGTATTTCCAATAACACAAATTAATTACTGCTATTTGAGAGCTAACAATTTTAAAAGGGACATGGAGTGTCTAGAGGCTAATAAGTTAAGCTGTCATCAACTTATGCTCCCAGCGAATTTACTTTAATATATTCTTTGTTTTTAACAATGTTTTTCAAAATATTCGCTCGAGCACCTAATTTCCTGCAAAAAAAAAGCTGACTTCATTTTTAGCTTTGAAGATCTTAAGAAGCCGACAAACTGTTTCACTGAGAAAACGGCAAAAGAAATTAATAAAGATATTTTCCAAAACATTAAAATCTCTCTGGAAACTTTTATTGTATTGTATCATTTCATCTCAAGTTTATTGACTGTTCGATTTGTAAGCAACTGAAGCAGTATTCATAAAACGCTGCAAAAAATATGATACGGCTCCCACGTGTCTTAAATGTTTACTTGCATTTCACTTTTAGTTGTACAAATTATGACTGTAGCTTTGTGTCTTTAAAACCTTTCTCTCACACAATGCAACCGAAAGTTAAAAATGAAATACAAGTTTTCTATTTTGTGGCTGGGTCCAGTGAATCTCTATCATAATACAAAGAACCACATTTTACTTGGCAACTCTTACCAGTTTTACTTGAAACGAATCAGTCACAGCAAACTCGTATTTAGCAATAGCATATTTAGCGAAATCTTTGTGACTTTAACATTTCACAGCTAAAATGGTTGTAAACTGATTAGTATATTTTGCTGATCGCGCGTAAAAATACATCTTCTAAATAGCAGACACGTTTCACGTGTCAATGGGGCAAATTCAAAGTATTTATTGATTTATACAATCTTCACCTTTGCATTTCTAATAAAGTTGTTCTTATATTGATAACATTGCTTGTGCCAGTAAAACACTTAAGCAGAACATTTTTTAAACAGTAAAAGCTTTAAAACTAACGGCGTTTTGGTAACGGAGGTTTTCTTCATATAGAAACATGATAGGCTCGATTTACTTAAACAAGCGAGAAGCACTTATAATTTCTGTGGAAAATTCAGTTTACAAAAGCGTGTAGGAATTGGACCAAAGACTGACAGACAAATGAACTAATAGTTAGCCGCGTTTTGTGAAAAACACTTAGCTTTTGTCTCAGAACGGTTAAATTTAGAAACGAAGAATAGATCTGATTCTTTACCAAACAATGAAACAAAAATATTATGGCCTCAGTTGTTACAACTACAAGTATTGTTGGTGTATAATGCAAGGCATTTAGTTGCCTAAACTTTGGTACTGTTCGTTTAGTCTTGGACGTTTTAAACCCTATTTAGTAATTGTTTCAATAAAATTCTAGTTTTTTAGCTCCATGCAATAAGTAAAAGAAACAGCGTAACTAAAAGTCAGAGGCCGTGTTTTTAACTAGCTGCATGGACTCACTATGATGCGTATTTTGAATGAAATTAAATTAGGAAAGAAAAATAGCTTAGAATACTTGTACTGTACGCTGTTTTTTTATTCTAAAAAATCATTTAATTATTATTGTACACAACTTTTTATGAAAAAGTTCTTTCAGTTTTAAGTGTGAAAAGGTAAGTTCTTCATAAACATAAATATTTAGCGGATATTCGATAATAATGGTAACAAGAGGATATTTTCAGTTGTGTTTGACACAAAGGGAGCATCTTAGCGTAAGTCCTATTTTGTCTTGTGGGGATATTTTCTTGCATGCTGGCAAATCTTGGTCAATTTACCGCAAATAGCCCAAGTTTTTGCAAGTACAAACGACTACAGAATTCTATTTCTAACAATTCATAATTCATACGTCTTGTGTTTTTGTTGTAGTTTATACTCCCAGTGGGAAATATCTATGTATTCTAAAATTCAAACGTGGCTGAAATATGAACCAATAGAATTTAAGAAAATACTGCCCTAAATTTTATTTTTCAGAAAAGCAATTAGTATATGCCCAACAGCCGGTCACGGTTTTTAAAAAAGCTACATGCCTGGCAACCAGAAATCTACTAAAAGGCCCTGACAACTGTACACGTCATTACCCAGTCCCCGCAGAGTGTGTGTGCATTCCATGGAACTGAACAACGTCGTCAATTGGATCCAAAATACAGTTTACGCACTAAGCGACACACACTGACATACTACAACCAAAATCACTTAATGTCCACAATACTGTATGTCCTAAAACCTAAAGCTAAATCCTTATATGAGCCTAGTGGCCCATGGAGCCGGTGCTTATCTGCGGTTTCTGTTTTGTTAAGCGGATGAGAGTCTTTGACTCTCCCTGGACGGTACATCTCTCAGCAGACGCTGGTACTCATTTACCTATCCCGGAAGAATGGAAAACTGAGTTGGCTTAGGCGCACAAATATTCGAATCTCGGCAAAGTGTCGGGATCGAAGTAGGGACCCTGTGGTGGAAAGCAGAGATCTTACCAACTGCACCAACCATGTCAGGTATGGCTTAAAAGCTTGACTTAGTCCACTTACTTTCTTCTCATGGACTCTTTACTGAACAACAATTTAACAAATCATTTTTGGTTTATTTCGTTCTGTAATATAAATACCTCAAAATATAACAACCAGTTTATACAAAAAACATATATCAACAGATTTTGAGTAAATTTTGGGATAGACTATATCTTGGACCATAAAAACATTTCGACACGAGCAGGTTGCTCGACTATCTTACAACATCCATTAACTAGAAACAATTTGATTTTGTTTAAGCCCCAGCAGGAGATTGTTCTTAAGCTATTCTTAATTAGTTTTCGGCAAATTTGAGCATCGCGGTTCTTTGAAAATAAGCATATAATGTGAAATGCAGCAATAACGGTTAGTCTGTTCTTCTTTGTGCTATTTGCCATTGCATAAGATGCTTGTCTTTTTGCTTCGATATTTTTCCTCATTTCCAACCGCTCACAGAAATAGGAACAAATTTGGAATTATTTAAAGCTGACAGCCAAAAAATTAAGAAAAAGGAGCTCTCAGCAAAATTTATCGGCTTGTATATATATATTAACTATTTACAATTAATCTACTACACATTTACTCCAGAAAACTACACTAGAAACTTCAGTTCATATTCACTAGGGTCTTAAACTTAAAACTTTATCAAATAGATATCTTAACAGACATAACTACAATGCTGCTGGAAAAAACAGTTACTATTCATCAGCAGGATGCCCAAATTGTGTGCAATTCTACAATTGGTTTCGGCTCCATTAAATTCTGTACCAATTGAAGAACAATTTAGGAGGAGCCACCCACTAAGTGAGCACAGTAACTGAACAACGTTAGTAAAGTAAGGAAAATCAATAGATAATCCGTTAAAACCAGTAT
>JAOTRI020136202.1:0-11049 GCA_028564885.2 Zoanthus sanctaehelenae
ACCCGAAAAAAAAATACATGCTCAGTGCTTGTGACCACCCCCCCCCCCTCCCACCAAATCTAATGGTTCGCCCCTAAAATCTTTGACTTCCGTCCTTGTGTTTGTATGACCTACGTGACTAGTCAAGCGCACTGAAATGTGAATTTACATCACAAGACTCAAAAGTGAAGTTAAATCAAGCCATTAGATGCAAGTTAAGGTTATATGGCTAAGTTAACAATTTTAATTTTTTTTTTCAAATTAATTCAATGTACGTGTACACACATGATGACTTTGGCAGTTCAAGTTTCAAGGAGTGCACTTAAATCACGTTTTACGCAACAGTTTTTCAGTAAATAACGATTCACGAAAGTTAAAAATAGTCGATTACTGCGTCACGAAAATAAGCTTGCTCCCTCTCTCAAATGCCAATGGCATGGCCTGTTTCATACGACATTGCCTGTTCCAAATGAATTCGACTGTTTCAAATATCAACGGCGGTTTAAGAAAGGAAAAATAGCAATGCAGATTTTCCCAGGAGCCAAATCAATCACACTGAATTAAGTACACGAAAAGTTGGTCTCAGCCATTCTTTTCGCTTATCCCGGCCGGGGATTTCGACTATCATTGAACCGCTCTGAATCAGTCAGACGACTAACTTATCATGTACCGAACCTTTGAATGAATCACGGGCCAATGAATAAATCTTATATTTTTTTCATCTGTGATTACACGCTTTTTATAAGAACAGCATTATAAGAGCAACGATGTTCTAAAATTTAAGAACAATTTTAGAACATTCTCAGGCTGAGACTACGAATATCTACAAAAATGTTTTACGCGCGTAGAGACTGTTCACCAAAACTCACAAATAAATTTAGCATTCAATATCAAACACAATCATTTATTATATGATATGCGAGGCGCGTCGTTTTCTAATAGCTGATCAGTTTCTACAATTTGAGCTGCTAGAAATAAGAACGTAAATTAACGGAATTAAGGACAGTTTGAGGCTGAAATCACCCAAAACTTTAATAAGAACAATGAGCTTCGGAAAAATTCACCGATTCTTTTAAATAAAGTGTTTTAACTTAGCTGACACAACATAAAAGACAAAAAGTCTTAATGTGTTTCATATTTCAGTTTAAAAATAGAATGCGAGGCGCATCGTTTTGTTAATGTTATGCTTTGATTGTTTCTTTATAGTTATTACATGATTTTTTATAAGAACGAATTCAATTGGCTGAGGCTCCGAATATCTGAAAATGTTTTACTTAGATATAAAGTACACTGAGAAGTCTCGTGTTTCGGTGTTTCGTATATTTTATTGTAGAACGCGAGGCGCATAATTTTGCAATGCCTTTCAAGATTCTTTCAGTTATGCCAGTTTTCTTCAAGTTGACCTGCTAGAAATAAGAACAGAATTAAGAACAATTTGAGGTTTAAATCACCAGAAAATCAGGAACATTATATATATTATAGCATATTTTGCAATTCTTTTTTACTTTCGAGTAATTTAATATGAATTTAGTTCTGCAAGAAAAAGATTGGCGTCTGAATAAACTTAGCTACTGTTTAAATAATTCGGGACATTCTTAGCTCGAATTAGGATCGGCGGCGTGGAAAGTTCGCTGACTTTAATATAATAGTTAATACTTTCACTTTGTTTATAAATATGCCGTGCTTTGAAATCAAATAAAGCCGTTCGGCGGAAAAGTTGTCGTTAGCATAATCGGCACCAATCAGATTTGTAAAAATAAACATACTCTTGGCTTTAGGCAACCACAAAACTTCGTTCTGCTGATTTTAAGATTTTAAGTTCATTCCCGAATTTTATATCCATCAAAATCAAATGTTATTGATAAGAAAACACACATACTTGGAACGGCGGGAAAGTTGCCAAGTTCCGTGCACCTGTCTTTACCAAAAATGGTTATGTTTTCCAAAAAAGGAAACTATTGTGTTAATACTCTGATGCCTCACACACGTGGTTGGAGGTAGTTATTCGTTTTTGGGTCCGCCATCTTGTGCATTGTTTGTGAAGTTCTCTTCTTTGTAACATAGTTTGGGCGTGAATTTAGGATTAAAGTCAAGCAGTTTTACTTATTTGTCGACGGCAGAAGTTTCCTGCGAAGCTGCTGAAGGATAAATCAGGCAAAGTATGCGGCGTTTTATTGCTTTAACGTTGTTTTCTTAGTTTTTGCGTCGGTCTTTACTTTACAGACTCGCAACTGGACAGTAAAAGTTTTACTCACTTAATTCAAGAAAAATTGAATGACCACATTGCACATTTTATCATTAACAGTTAGCTTCCGATTAAAGTACCGCTTTGTTTTTGTTTTAGTATAAAAAGGAAAAAATTCGACTTGTGCAGACGCTATAGCGAGCGTGTTACGAAAGAGCTGTGAAATAGTGTGTCTACGCTTTAGTATAAATCATTTAGTATTTCACCTGCTTAGGCGTAAATCTTGAAAGTTGTTTTAAAATTTCGGCAGTGTTTATTGATTTGAGTTCATGTATCAATTTAAATAAATGCTTTGACCGTTTACCTAATGAAAGATTGCGAACTTGAATTTATCAACTGTGCGATGTTTCCGCATAGAAATTTTTGGTAAGTAGCTTCGTTTAATACATCGAAGCGCCGAAGAAATGCGTTTTCGAACTTGAAAACTTTCGGCTTAAAATTGAATTTTGAATTTCTTTAGCACATCCCGTGTAATGAATTGTTTGTATTATTTCTTGAATGGCTTTTTGGGTCTCGTAACATTTAATCTTAACTTGACAGTTTATTAAGAAATTTTGTATCTAATCAAAGTTTTGCGCTCTTGTGTTGTGCAGCTGTCCAAAGCGGCCTTGCGTCACGCATAACCGCAGAAGCCTTCGCATAGCAGACGCCAGCCTTAGCATCAATTCTGAAGCAGTATTGCGAAACAGCAGCCCTTATTGTATCACCACTTTTGAACCGGTAAGCGCCAGTTGCTAACTAAACAATTGGAAAAGTGCCTTGCGCAGGTTGATCTTTTTAAGAGTAACACTATACAATGTCTCAAGCATCGGGTACAAAGAGTGACACTAATAATAATAGCACTGAAAATGCATCCTCATCTGAAGCTTCTGAGGGAAATATCTGTCGTGATTATCAGCGTGGGGTTTGTAATAGGGGCGGCAAGTGCAAATTCAATCACCCAGCAGGCAAAGGCACTGATGCTCCAAATGCACCGATGATTTGCCGTGATTTTCAGAATGGCAAATGTTCCAGGGTAACATGCAAATATCTGCATATCACCAATCAAGAGGAAAAAGTATTCCTGAGAAATGGGAGTTTACCACCACATATTTATGAAAGAACAGAAGGTCGATATGGTGGCAGTCGTGGTGAGGCGACAAGAGCTGGCCCAGGTGATCCTGTCTGCAAGGATTTTCTAAATGGCAAGTGCAACCGAGGCAACAACTGCAAGTTCAGGCATGCACAAGAAGATGAAAGAGGGGGGAGGGGTGGCCCCCCTGGTCCATATTATGGCTCTGGATACGATTATCCACGTAAGCGACGTCGTGACTCCTATGGGGACAGTCATGAATACTACAGCATGCATGATGAAAATGATGCTTTGCGAAGGAAGATCTCTGATCTCCAAAAGCAAATTGATGGTCTCAAGGCAACCAATGAAGTTCTACTGGAACAGAATGCCCGATATCGTAATCAGGCAGGCAACAGCCGTGATCCTTACAGCTCTAACTATGGAGGTGCCAATTCATCTAACAAGGAGGGATATACCACAGCTTACCCTCCAAGAAACAGCTATCGAGAGAATTACTCATCTTACCCTTCAAATGCTTCTAGTGGCCCCTACAATGCATCCAAAGATTCATATGGTGCGTCAAAAGAGCCCTCCCCTCCCGGTAGCAATGGTTACACAAGTAATGCTGCTTATGGATCAGGCTACACAAAATTTGAATAGACCAAGTTTTCTATTTTGGCCTTTTATGTCAAGTTGAATGTTTTCTGAACAGTTAAGCTCCAAAGAATAGCATAGTATTTTAAACAAAAAACTTTTCTTTTTTCTCAAATAGAGACATTGCTCTATTATGCTTAAAAACATTGTGTAGAAAAATATTTCGTTAAGACCAACTATTGCACTTTTTAAAGACTACCCTGCCATCAGATAGTATTGAGAAAGCACCTATTGCATTTCAAGATTTAGATATATAGTATAGTAGCAAGTTGTTTGTTGCTAGTTTTGCTGTTACATTTTTGAAGTATGAGAAATTTGATTCAGGCTATTTTAATATATACTCATATTGTTAATGCATTTTTTATAATTTCGTGTTGATAAATGCATTAATCCTATTAGTCTTACTGTTTGTAACTGTTATACTATATCAAGTTATGAACTGCAAGTCAGTTGTTTAGAGACAACCAACCTTTCAAAGGATATTTTGCAGTTTATAAGAGAGTTCATGTTTACTTGATTGTTTTGTTAATTAAGTTTGCCTTGTCTTTCTGAATGATATGCATAATCACGTGAATGCAGTTATGCAATGCATGAAACTCTGTGTGATACCATGGTGCAATACCTGTTGTGTGGCTCTTTTCTAGCATGTGATCTCTTAGACTTAATCTTGGCAGAAAGATTGTTTGTTTGTTTATAGACTTACTCCTAGCTTATAAAATCTGGCTGTAGTGCTGTTCTCCAAGGTCATGTATAGACTATGTTTTGGGTCTGAGCACCTAGACAGCGGCATAGTTCCTTTGGTTCTACCTCATTGAGTTGCTTGGCAATTCAGCCTTGGGCTGCAAGAAAAAGGATTAGCAAACCTCCCCTTTACCCCACCCCCTCATGATGCTGCTCATTAAAAATTAACATGTCTAAAAATCTAGAATTATTTAATCCTATGGAAAAAGTAACCAAACATCCGGATCATCTCTATGCATATCTTGGTTGGATTCACATTTTTTTTATTAGAATGAGGCACCGATTTGTTTAGAATTTCAGATCAAACTCGGCCTGAAATGATACACATATTCCTGGAAGACTAATCGTTCTAAGGTGATCGGCACTTTTTTTAAATGTCTTTTTGTTTCAGTATTTCTCATTAATTCAAACCATTCTCGGAAATAAGAAATTAAAAGTAGTCAAACTGAAACTGCCACATTAATAACAAGGAGCCTTTGCAACATTTACTTGTTCTTATTAAAAAGGATGTACCAGAAAAATTCTGATAAACCATTAGCATATTTGACAAAATGCTGTCTTTTGCATTGCTGACATACTTTTTTATGCCACAATGTTTGTAGGCGTAAAAGGTTTAAAAGGTGCTGAACATTTGCTAGACCAAGTTGGTGGATTAGGGTAATTTTTTGTCATGTTTAAAGGATAACAAAACAACTTTGGGTCTGATAAAGCTATTATTTTGTTTCCTGTTTTGATTTTGTAAAAGAACATTGTACACTGCAAAAAAAATAAAATTTAAGAAACAATATTGGTTAACAGGTGTTTGCTTATAAGGACCTGTAGCATGAGAAAAGAATTGAAGTTTTAATACTTAGGGAATGGGTGAGAGACTCTTTAGTACCTAAAAACACAACAAGCAAATGTTGCTATGAATGGCTTGGTTTGTTTTTGGCGGAGATAAACACTACCCATAAACTAATTATTATAAACAGCTTTTGATTTCACAATAAAATGATTTTTTGATGCTAGTCAGTCACCTGGAAAGTTAAACTTTTGCCAAAAGGTTTACTGTGAGTTTTTCTGCCAATCATGAATCTGCTTTGCATCCATCTGAAGTTGGTCAACACAATTTTTGGTGTTTGACCCATTCAGTTCCAACTTCTCCATAAGTAACATTTAAAATGATATATTTTGAAATGAGAAAATGTAGACTGATTAAATTTGAAGCTACTGAATGTTAAAAGTGGATTTCTTAAAACTTGTTCAATGAAAAGTATAGGCTCAAGTTGGAAGAATTTAGCAAAACAGCTGGAACTGAAAGGATTAACCTCCAGATGCAGCGTACAGAGTTGATGCAGTCCTATAACTGAATTAAATTGGGGAAAAAGTTCTTAGATATGGAAAGGCCTTGAATTTGGATCAAGGTCCTTAAAAAAACCTGAATCACTCACAGGGCAGATTGTTCCATTATTGTTTCTTAAAGTATTTTGTAACATTGTAAAACAAAGACCTCGTTTTTTACCAAAAACTATCTGCCAATGGTTGTTTTGTTTTTGTCTGAATTAAGCCAACTCACGAAAGCTAAGTGATAAACCACTTGTTTACACACTTTTTATTTTGCTGAACTGATATTTGAAAATATTAGTAAAAATGCTTCACTTTCAGTTGATAGACAAGGTTCTAATGGTTTACTTAAAAAGTGTCCTAGAATTTTACATCCAGTCAATAAGGGCAGCTTTTAACTCAAAGGCTAGCCCCTAAAATGGACCTGTGTTTGATCAGGTTCAAGACTTGGAAAAGTATTCATGATCATCTGTTACATAATTATTTGTGCTGTTTAGTTTCAAAATGTGGCTTTGAATAGAAAGCTAAGGATTTCTTGATATGTGTTTACCAATGTCTTAAATCAAGGATCTTGAATAAATCATTTGAAAATTTTTACATGAAAAGATCTAGTTCTTGTTTGGTAAAAAAGGTTAATTTTGACTGTGCGTGTGTGTGTGTGTGTGTGTGTTTTGTACACTTGCATGGTCCTGTGTTTTTTGGTGCTGGATTTGAATTGGGGTAATTTGGTACTAAAGCTCCTTGTGGCTGTGTTAATGGTAAATTGTTGAATGTAGATTATGTCTACAGTTTACTGTCAGTGGAAGTACATCCTTGCAAGAATTATAATGTAACCCTAACCCTAAAGTTTCTTGACATGCACAAATTGAAAGTTTTAATGGCTGTCATTGCAGCGGTCATGGTTGGCACAGTTGGTAAGATCTCTGCTTTCCAACCACATGGTTCCCAGTTCGATTCCAGCAGTTTGCTGAGATTCAAATATTTGTGTGACCTTTTCCGCCTAAGCCAACTCAACTTTCCATCCTCCTGGGGTTGGAAAATGAATACCTGTGCCTGCAGGGAGCTACCCTGTGACGGATTAGTGTTCTGTCCAGGGGGAGTCAAAGATTCTCATCTGCTTAACACTACAGAAACTGGAGATAAGTGCCGGCTCCATTGGCCACTGGGCTCGAAAGGATTTAGCATTGCAGTAAAGTTGGCTAAACACATTATTCCTACCGACCCAGTGTATGGTGGTCACATTCATTATTTTGCAAATTGAAGGGTCTAGTGCAGAGTTTTGATAGAGCCTTCAACTCTCACAGATTTGCCTCCATTTTCTCTTCAAAATGTTTGGGAGAATTAAGCATTTGATATAAAGTAAAGTTGTTTTTGTGCTAGCCCTTCAATTACACCTTTAACAGCAAGATTTGCTCACAGTGATCCCAAGGTGAAATAAGCAAACTTTCTGATATAGGCAACTGGTTTTTCTGCAATCAGAGAGAATTATAAATTCAAGAGAAATGGATATTTTGATCAGCTAGCTGAACTAAGAAGTTGAGTAAAAAAAAATAGATTAAGGAAATAATGAAGTTAAAATTTTTTGATCATGTAAAAGGTAAGGATGTCAGATAAGCATGAAGTGTGATGGGTAGAAGGCCAGTAGCCAGATACACCAAAGAAGAACTGCCGTAAGATAGTGTAAAAAAAACATGTAGAGATGATAAACTGATCTTTTACAAAAAATTGGCAGTAGCTATAGATAGCAATAGAGACAGCTTGTATCATGTGGGAAGGGACACAGAGGTCATAACCTCCCACCTCTTGTACCCTGCTATCTTGCTTCCCGAACCTTTATCTCCTGCCTCCTGCCCTTTCCTCTCCCATCCCCTGTACCCCTCCTGCCCCCTATTCTCCCGGGCTACTGTCTCCCCCATTCACTATCATGTCCTACCTCGGGAGTGGGAAACATGCATAAGGGGCAAACAATTAAGATAGTAGAACTGATGAGTTATCACTGGTTACGTATAGTTCAGTTATGGTGGAAAGAATGGCTCCATTTTAAAGTACATGGAAATGTTTTTTGAAGAAAGAATTTTATGTTCTGAGTATAAAAATATGTGAATTAAACCCGCTTGAAAAATTTACATTTAAATAGAACATTGGACAAGTACAACTTTTTAGGCAAAAAGTAAATATTTATGTTTATAACAGAAATTTTTTTAAATCTAAGACACCACAGGAAGCAAATAAAACAAATTGGTTTTGATTGTTGTGACTTTATTTGTTCATCTTATTTTTCATGTTTCCGAGGTACCCATGGCTATGGATAAACTTCTTGACTGGTTGAGGGTCGACGTGAGCTTTATCTTGAATAGTATTTTTCAGACTACAAACAGTGTTTTCCTTCGCCGGGAGATTGAGGATCATATGGGAAACTGGGAAGAAGATATGGGCATGCGCAATTCCTTTTTTGGTTCCGTTTGCGCGTCCATTTCCTCTACCCAGTTTCCCATATAATTCTCGATCTCCCAGCGAAGGATGAGACTGGTTTGCAGTCTATATTTTTCATTAAATTAAAACTACATTTACAAAGTACAGTGCAACCCCGCCTTACGACCACCTCGTTGTTACGACCACCTCGTTATTACGACCACTTTTTCTGGGCCCGGCAAAACGCCCATACATGTTCTTATAAAAACACCCTGTTAATGCGACCACCCCGTTTATGCGACCAACGACCACTTTTTCAGTTCCCGAAGTGTATTTTCTTTGTTTTTAACCTCGTTAATACGACCACTAATCCATACATACAAATTGCAATAGGAAATGCATGGTGAAATAATGACAGTTTTTATACCACATTGTTATCTTTTGAAAGCATTGTCATCAAAACGGAAATTGACACTTTTGAAACAATATAACTTTTTTAACTAAAGTCTCCAATTAGCTAGTGTTTGCTACGAAATATACTTGTTGGGTATGTATTACCCCAAGCAAGTAATCCGTACGTAAGAAGCGGATATATAAGTGCGTAATAAAGATTTACAAGGACATCAGTCTGAACATAATATCGTAGTTTGCATAATATTCCTATGTTTCTTTTAATTTTTTTTGAGATATACTCAACATGAGTTTTCCATGAAAGGCTAGAGTCAATAAATATTCCTAAATATTTTATGGACGACTCTTGTTTCAGGCTCTTGTTGTTTAAAGTAAGCTCAAAGTCAGTTAAAACTTTGTAAATTATGGCAATATAAAGTTTCGTGCTTGGCTCCTTTGTTCTAGATCATTATCAAATCCTTCGATAGTCAAAGTCACTCTACAAACATTATACCTTGACAACGATATTAAAAAGTTGGAACCGAAAGTGGAAACCGTAACGTGACAAAAGTGGCGGCAAACTTAACTAAATTTGGTAAAAATGTCAAACTTTGCGATCCTCGTGCTGCGAATACTTTGAGAAAGCCAATTTCAACTCACCTTCGGAAATTTAGAAACCATTGACAGGGCTTGACAAAAATCGCAGTTTTACAAATGTTGAGCATGATCTTTTTGAGCAATTATTGTCTCAAAATGACCAAAATTTGCATAAACGCTTGTACGTGCGAGGTGGCAAAGTTTGAGATCCCAGAAAACTACGACTTTGACGCAAAGAGGCACATTCGAGAAAGGTAGCCTCTATCAGTCCTCACAAATCGTAATGAGTCGAGGAAGAGTGCTTGTTTGAGAAGCCAAAAGTTTGCAAAATTTTTCGAGAATTTAAGCCTTAAAGTCGCAATCCCCCAAAACTGAAAGGTCTCCATATCTCGGGAGTTATCAATGTCATCGTTCTTAATCTTTTTGCATGTCTTTCAAATTGTTCTGCTCGATTTTCTCGGCCAGTGACTCACGTACTATGTATGACGAAAATGTCGAGAATTATTTCCCTTGTTGCGTAACAACTAATAGAGAGACAAAGGCCTTCGGCAAGCAACATTTTAAGACAATTCAGATTCTTTTTTGTGTATATTTGTGTCACACTTTCTTAACCACCTTAGAATGTCACTTCTAAGGTCTTAATTTGTAGTTGGTGATGCAGGTTTATTCTAAACAAACTCGACAGTCCGTAAAAGCATCAACCTTTAAAAAAATGCTCCATCTCTCACAAGATTTTGAGAAAATTTTGGTGATAAACCGGGATTTTATTTTTTAAATGGCCTCATAGGCTGGTTTTCATGTGTCGGGAAAATCCCAGACGACCAGATTTTACCGACAAATTAAAACTCAAAATCGTCGATATCCCCGATTGTCTGGGATGACGGGGACAAATCGGGAGAATCTGGTGCGTTTCTATTTCCCCGATGTGTCCCAGATTTCTGCGATGGTCGGCAATCATTTCCGACAAATGAAAACTCAAATTTTTACCGTCGGGCTGGTCGGCTATGGATTTCGCTCATTACCAATCCCCTAAATTGCTGGTTTCCAGTTCCCATATCAAAAAAAACATGACGTCTGAGCCCTAAACAACAAATGATCACAAATGCAGCTAACTAAAATCTCTTGCCGAAGACGCAAAAAGAAATGATGGAGCGTTTATGGAGAAAGTCGAAGAAATTGTTATTCTTACAACACAGTAAACGCAGCTTTTAAAAATCCGAACATAAAAAATAACGCCTGGCGAAAGATTTCTGAGTTGCGTAATTTAGAAGAACTCTTTAGAAGAACGATGCAGCGTAAGCTCGTGTGCGTTGTGTTTCTGTTTGCGATAAGTTCATTACTTCATAAGTTTCAATTTTTGGCGCTCTTTTTATTCGCAGCCAAATTTATAATCGGGAGAATCTGAAACAGACTTCTGGTAATTATCGTATATATCGGAAAAATGAAGTCTTTCAAACTTTTTGTCTTGATTAGATATTCTTTATGCAGCTAGCGACTTATAAGAGCGCCAGGTAGCCTTTCATTCAAGTGACGCCAAACTTTGGCGCCGTTTAAGGTTTAAGGTAAAGTCGGAGATAAAAAAAAACAGAAAGAACTTCTATGCTGATAAAGTATCTCATCTTAAACATAGTGACGCTCGTAAGTGGTGGAGTTT
>JAOTRI020136213.1:0-11049 GCA_028564885.2 Zoanthus sanctaehelenae
CGAAAGGCGGAATCGAACCGCTCCGACGCTAATCGGCTACAGGTTTGAAGCCTGCACCCCAGACCACTGAGGCTCATCCACGCAACCTACACTCACAATACATGAGTATATTTATACCTTTAAAGCAATTACCTGCTTACAATTATGGGATGTAAAGTCACAAATAACAGAAAATTTCAAAAGTCTATAAAACATGTTCATATAACGGTAACAAACTTTGATCATTACTTTATTGTTATTTTTTAAGTTTATATCTTTAGAAAACAACAACTTTTTTAAAGTTGTGGGGTTCTTATCTATTGCTACAATGCGCATGCGCAGATGCGGTCCTATTATAGAAAAAATTATTTGTTAATAATATAGTTTTGATTTCTGAAAAGAAACATGAAATGTTTATACTTTTAAGAACAGTGTTGTTTTGCGACCTTTCTTTTATAAAGCAGTAACAGTTTGTACTACAAAGCTTTGAAGAACTCCGCAGCATAAACAATGTATCACATTACCACCTTTAAACAGATTTTCTGATTCTCAGAACATCGACAGTAACTAAAAAATTGCAAAATAAACTTGAATTTTAGGTTTAAATGCTATTGATTATTATAGTTGTAGGTATAGAAACAGATTGAAACGCCAGAAAGACGTATGGAACACTTCACAGTCTCACCTAGGAAACAGCCGAGTCACTATATCGTCATCTTCAAGCAAATTGTTACGATAAAACGTCCGATGATGCTAAGAAAAACAAAATAGTGTTACATCAGAATGTGCACGTAAAATCAATCAATGCTGTTAGTGGAAAGCTAAGTCCTTAACGAGCCTAGCGGTTCTCAGATCCAGTGCTTTATCTCCCTTTCAGTAGTGTTAAGCAGATGTCATTTGAGACAATTCCACAAACGTTTCCTTTTACTAACCTGTTAGCTAGTTATGCCATGCAGATGAGGAAACAACTATCTACGACAGCAAAATTCCAGGCTCACTATTTTATAGCAGATTTAGGGAGCAAAACCCGCTCATAATGTGGCTTTTTTGTCCACCTTTCACAAGGCCATTTCCGAGATACCTTGTGCCTCTGTTTCGAAACCATTCTTATAAAAATGACTTAGATTTGCATGAAAGTGAAAATGAATGCAGAACTCGTTTTCATGTGCAAGGTTTCACACTTAGACTCGCTTTGAAACGGAGGCACAAAAAATAAAAAGCAAACTGGGAAATGGCTCATTAGCTCCTAGTACGCAGTTAAGCCCCAAGTAATTACGTTGTCATGGTTACGTGTCACCATCTGTGCGTATACGAGCATCCCGTTTGCTAAGAACTCCATGTTATTGATCCTAAAAAGGCTCGAAAAGCTGTCCATGGCTCAGTGCTAATAATCAAGGTTTAACTGTTATTGCTCGGTCTAACCATAGGTTGCCCAAGTCTAGGTTTACTTTCTATCGATCTAGCATGTCGCGTTTGGGAAAACTACCCAGAAGTCCTTACGTATAGCTTTGATGAAAAGGCCACTGATCCTAACCATTGCGAACGACGTTTTGAAAAGACCGAGAAAAGTTTCCGAAAGATGTCGACCAATAAACGTCTTGCTCAGACACTCAAATACACACAAATTAATGCACATGCCGATTGTTCGAGTCTACTTGCTTCATACACGGGACGTGTTTCTAGAGCTTTTATACGACTTGAAAATGGGATATTTTCTATGCAATTACCACAACTATTGTACAAAAGTTGGAAAGATCGCTGTGCTTGCTTCAAGGCAATAAACCAATTTACGGTGAGCTATTAATGTCACACGTGTTTGTTATCGCAGAGCTGTCAAATGTCGCGTGACGGTGACGAAACATCGCAATTATCTTTACACAGTGCCAGTGGTAGAACGACAGCGCGAGTTCCTATAGTCTTAGACTTTGCACAGTCTTTCTATAATTTTCGTGTTTATGTCTCTCTAATTGTTGGCACTTAGAAAAAGCTTCTACTAGTTATTAAAGAATTAAAAACGCGAAAAGCTTTTAAAACTTCGCGTTTTTATTTTATGTTACTCCTGTACAAGATATGAGCCAAGCGATGTTTTCCTCTTACTTAATTCTATTCAAGTAAAGATCTACAATTTTGTAAACTCATAATATCGAATAAAATAATAATTCATTAAGTACATTTAAACTCGTACACTTAACGTTTCTCTGCAGTGTCAAAAAGAATTCATTTTTTCTTCATTTATGACAATAATTGCTTTCATTCTGAGGTTCTTATGCAATTGTATGACTATGGCACATTAATTAGCCCGCGAGTAAACGCCTGTTAGTTTACGATAAATTTAAGGTGCAACAGCCGCTACCGACATGGCAAGGCGTATTGCAACGCCAGATTTTCCGGGTTGGGCGATAGGCTAATGACCAATCCATGTTGAAAAGTACTCATTATGAAAACCTGACACGATATTGAAGGTTCTTACAGACAAGCATGATTATTTTACAAGATGTCGACAAACTGCGGCGAGACAAGAGTGCTCGGGCTGGGCAAATTACTGAAATCATTACCAAATGCGAGATTTAAAAAGAAGAAAATTAGACAGGCCTTTCCACACAATACGGCATTCAAGTTATACAGTCACATAAGGTACAGTGTAGTATTTGTAGTACGAGAGAGCACACAAAGAAATCCTACTATGTTTAAAGGAAACATAACATTCAAAGATCTAAATAACATTTAAAGTTTTAACTAACTTTCAAGAAAACTAACTTTCAAGGTTTTAGATTCGAGCACCCTAGGATGGATAGTTAGAAATGGCCATTAGGATACGATGCTTACATAATGTCTCGGAGCTGCAGCTATCAAACTGTCCAGATTGTGTTGATCCCTCAACTCAATGTGAGCAACGCTGTCGTCTTCGGATTGTTCTATATGAGACATTAACAAGGTCAAACAACAGTTGACCTATCTAATAACGGTTCAGACTAATACTACAACTCTAAGGAGTCCCTACTATATTCCGAGGACTAGCTCCTTTTCAACTTCCACGCTCGTTAATGCTTCGAGAGTTCACGCTATTTCCACATCCTTTAATACTACAGTGTTCACTCGACAGCTACCAAACCTATTCTATATTATAATATTTAATATAAGGTTGAAGTTAATAAAGTTCATGACGCAGAAGTAATAAATATTGCATGTCCATAAAATCAAAGTTAACGATTCATTTGCTAAATGTTTGGATCAATTTTTACAATTACTTATTATACTTTTTATCATAAGGCAAACAAGGGCTTCACCACCAATCATTAGGAAATAGCGAAAGACATGTGACCAGTGCACCATTAATTCTCATGCTGCCATTAGTCTTATCCACGCCAGTCCAAGAACCTAAACAATGTAGGGCTTGCCCCATTGTACCAGGTTAAAGTTGCACTACCGAGTACCTCCAGTTACCCTGAATCAAATATACAAACGATTTTCTTACATACATCAATTACTACCGTTTTCATCAAGACCAGTAAAGAAACTAAGTTTCCAGTTACTTTGGACTTCAAGTGACTATGACAACTGCCAATGATTTTTTAAACAAAATATCGAGACTCGAACCGTCAACGATCGAATTCTGTTTACCATAACTTTACTGCCTGTCGACAGCTCCTTGTTAAATGCAATTTAGATTTACTAAATAAAACTTATATACACTGATCAAGATGTAAATAAAAAGTTAAAATTACAAATAATATAAAAGTCTCATAAAAGTTTTACACGAACGTTTTTGAATTATGGTCATTTTCACGTGTAAAATTAAAAAAATTAAAACAAGTTAAAAAAAATAACGCATCGAATAGTCTTGCTAATTATGTAACTCCTGCGGTGAAAAAGAATAAATATACGAATTAATTTCAAAACTTGTTTGTTTAGGTTAGGACAGAATTTGTAATAAAAGGAGCTTCGATGATACAGCCGAGATAAATTTTAAGAAGAGGTAGAAGTGAAGACTTTCGAGGTATGAACGAGTGATTGGGATTGGAGGAGAGAAAAGTTTCGATTTTCCACCTTAAGTTAGTTTGAAGTCACACGTTCCTTTGCTAAACAACGTGAGAATGGTGATTGCTTTTGTCTTTGTTCTCGAAAAGAGAATTAACTAGAAGTTTGAAATGGCTTTTTAAGAAAGAGTAGAGGGATTTTTAAAACTTTTGGTTTTGTTGTAACTTATCTTTCGTCAAATTTAAAGTATATGTCAACTAAACTAACATCGTTCAGATCTTTTCTAAAAGAACAGAAACACAATTGTTTTAAAATACAAGTCAATTTTATCACTAGTATGTTAAAGCAAAATATTTTGTACCTTTTTTTCTCCAGTCCACCAAGGCGCTGTCGTGTATTCGAAGATGTTTCTCGCTGAAACAGAATTTCACTTATATCACTGATTTCACTTATATCACTAATTAAACTTATATCACTGATTATACTCATATCACTGATTAAACTTATATCACTGATTACACTTATATCACTGATTACACTCATATCACTGATTACACTTATATCACTGATTACACTTCAGTATATCACTGATTACACTTATATCACCGAATACACTTAAATCACTGATTACACTCATATCACTGATTACACTTATACCACAGATTTCACTTATATCACTGATTACACTTATATCACTGATTACACTCATATCACTGATTACACTTATATCACAGATTTCACTTATATCAATGATTTCACTTATATCACTAATTACACTTATATCAATGACTTCACTTATATCAATGACTTCACTTATATCAATGACTTCACTTACATCAACGACTTCACTTATATCAATGATTTCACTTAATATATCAATGATTTCACTTATATCAATGACTTCACTTATATCAATGATTTCACTTATATCAATGATTTCACTTATATCAATGATTTCACTTATATCACTAATTATTCGCCAAAGTGGAAGTGAATTGCGAAGGATATGCAGCACTTTCACTGACACTGAGGTAAGTAATTGTTTTACCATACAAGCTAAATAACTGGCGAGCCAATGAAACCGAAGCGAAAAGGGAAGCCATTTCGTTTTTTCTTCAGCTTGTTGGGGGTGAATATTATTTGGCTAATTACCTCTGAGCAAGCTATAATCAGCGTTCACAAAAAGTACTATATTCACTCGTGTGGTACATACTAGATGAATTTAAAGCAAAACAAAAGAGAGTCCTGAGCTAAATCCTTTACAAATTAAGATGATATTATGGGTTAAGCGCTATCTCCCGCACGGATTTTGTAGTAATAAGAAGATAAGAGTCTGACTCCCACTAAACAAGACCGCTAGGGATGGGGGGAGGGGGGGGCGTGGGAATATGGTGGGGCCACGAAACAATTATTGACGACCTGGTTGGGCTACCAAATTTATTCAAGAATGACGGGTGGGCCATGAAACACACAAACGGGAGAAAAACTACGATCAACCTCATGTTCAGCCAAGAATTACTGATTCTTAAATTAAAACATAAAACGTATGGTGTACTCACCATATTGTGTATTTCTGGCTAAAATTCAGTCTTACCTGAGCTTGAGTATCTAAACCATTATTACAAAGAATGAGTTTTTATTTGTTTAGCCATAATAACTGAAATTTTCTGGGTCGGTTGGGCCATGAAGTTTTGAGTGGGCCGCAAAATCGTTTTGAAAATTTGAAAAATTCCCTCCGAACCCCCCTAGTAGATACTTTCTGACTGGTCCCTTCGCTTGCGTCTGAAAGGAGGAGAACTTTTAATAGCGCTGGTAGTCAGCTAATGACCTACGAGTTTCGCTACCAAGGCCAACGGCATCCACAATAACTGTTGGAAACAATACAAGAACTGAAAGCTCTGAAACAAACTAGTTTATCAGTACATTATAGCAAGCGATACTAAAAAGAAAGTAAGCTAATTAGAGTTTATATTAACAAATGTATTACTTGTCTGTAGGTATGACTTCGCCCTCTCGCAACTGGTATTCTGATGCTGCCCTAAAGAAATTAAAAAAACACATTAACTAACTTTTCAATCAACTAAGTTACTAATTTTAAATCAATAAATTCGTAAAGTGACAAAAATATGACGAAGTTGTTCATTACTTCCATAATGAGTATCAATAAAAAAAACTTTGTTGAAAGGATTAGTGAAAAACAAAAGTTTCTCTAAACCGTACAAGTGAATATCTTTCAAACACGAAAATTGAAAATCCTTTCCGACAAGTTTACACACGCAAGAAACACAAATGGCCACTTCATGTTGTACTGTTTATTACTATAACTACATTTAATGTTAGCTTGGCATATTGTAGGTAACTATTACAAATCAGACTTTGACGAATATTTTCAAGAAAGAACGATAATGTTAAGAAGAAAAAACAATTTTAAAAAATTTAAATGAAGACAGACAGCAAACTGACTACATACCAGAGGTTTTACGCAACATTTTTAGTTTTCGAGTGCGAACACATCAAAATTCAGTTGCACTCTACTCTTTTAATTGAAGTAAAAATTGTTTAAGTTGGCACAAACCCTTCTTCCTCAATGGCATTGATGGCAGCTGCTTTTATGGCGTTTGTCGCCAGAAGGTCAAGATGATGTCTGCAGGGAAGTAAAGTCACGTCAACAATATGCTCTACAGGTATATCTCATTAAATCAGAACATTTGACAAGAAAACTTCAACATTCCCTTAATTTCAAATGATTATCAACCCTATTATAACTAAAAAACTGGAGAATATGAAATCTTATCAAAATTCAAGAACACAGCAAAATTAACGTAAAGAAAGAAACTGATCAAGCATGATCAATTACGGCTTTTCTTTAGAGTCGTTTTTAAAAATTAATTTAAATCAAATTGCCCATCATTCAAAAGGTGCAGCTGATAGTTAATCAGTGAAACATGCATGGCTTGATTGCAGAATAATCTTCATGAAAATTAGGAATTTGGCAAATTACTTACCCAGAGGCGCTGGGTGCGAACAGCACTGCTCCACTCCCCTCACGTTCCAGGTGTGTCAGCGCGTCCCTAGTGGTTTGAATATTGATCAATCAATCTCAGTTAATAAATTAAATAATTATTCAATTATTTAATCAATTACCAATCAATCAATCAATCAATCAATCAATATGTTTATTTATCATATAACTGTGTTGCACATACGTGCTTATAATAATACAGCCACAAAATAGGGCACTATTTAATGGCTGAATTATTACAAGCACGCATGTGCAACTCAGTTATATCTTATATTCCAGCCACATCCCACAAGCGTTATGCTTCTACTTTACTTTGTATTTTCTGTGGGAATCTGAGCCTGTTTGTTAGTAGTGTCGTGCTGATAAGGCCCAATAAGGCTGAGACAGCTTTCCATGGCTGCTAACATTCAGACTCACTCTTTTTTTAGGGTTTTCAGTACGGACTTAGTCCCTCTGACCCGCAACACAATTATATTTTATATTCCAGCCACATCCCACACGCGTTGGGATTCTACTTTACTATTTATCTATCAGTCGATCAATTCAACAACAAAAAATATTTATTATGCTTGATTTTGTACAATTGACAATTTCAACTGAAAAATAATAAAAAAGATATATAAAAATAAAATTTGCTTGACTTAGGTTATAAAATCTTGATGACTGAAACACAGGCTGTTAAATAGCTATACAAATTGATCGATCGTAAAAATAACGAAACAAAGAAAAACAAATAAAAAATCATTCAACTCATAAATTAAACCGTTATAAAAACCCGACATTGTATATAAAGATAGGTAGTCATAGACTACTTAAAAATGGCGTAGGTGTAGTCAGGAGATGTCATATTTTCTATAACAAAAAAGTTTGCCACTGACTCTTGATATTTTATTTATTTTTAGCAATAGACTACTGTGTAGCTACAAAATTCTTGCCTTTGGCGAGTGACATAGAAAAAAATCTTCTTTCAAAAGTCTGTTTGAATTTTTCCCGTTTGACTCCTAGAGCCTGATGCATGTCTCCTTGGGTACCCTGTTGTTATTAGTTCTGCACCCTCATCCTCTTACTCAGCATTATAACAAAGTAGCTATCGCTGATATCAGCAGTAACTACAACCAAAACGTCTCATGTGAAGTCCGCATACAAGCGAGGGTGTGAAATTGTTACCTCTTTTAAAGATATAGAGTACGTCACGTGTGATACTTACCTGTACGCCATCTTTCTGTAGGCAAGTAATATGTCATCTTGGCCTGAAATACCATCTCTCATAAACCACTTGGTCAAGTAATGCAAATGAAAATGTTCAATTAACTCCTGAAAGCAAAAATAACAATAAATAAAAAGACGCCATAAAAAAAATCAGAGGATAACAAAGAAGCAATGATGAAAGCATAGCACAAAATATTGGCACTTTATAGGGTCCTATAGTAGGCTTTCTTAGGATTCTTGGAAAAAGGCGATCCTTGTAACCGTAAATTCTGTTCCACCTTTATTTTTCTGATATAGTGGGTAAACGGTTTGAATGAACCAAACTTGTATTTGTTTGGCCATGCAACTGAGACGAAATTAAACAAGAAGTTCCGGTATAAAATGAATTGGTCAGATCATCGTTCAGGTCAGTTCTCACTCATCCACCGTCGAAACAACATCTCTCGTGAGCTAAGCGCAACGCTGGAGTCACTTTTTTAGACCTTTTCCTGGGTGTTTTTTGAGTACAAAGAGGAGAAGGCGACATGGAAGTTGATGAAGTGGCTTGTCGAACATGGTTTTGTGGTTGTTGTTGTGTTTCCAACATGTCGATCAGAGCAGCCAAATATCAACAATTAACTAAAAACAACCAGGTTTTTCATCTAATTATAAAAGAATGCAATCAAAAAAAATTTTATATCATAAAACAAGAACTTCAACAATTGTATTACACACATTTCGGAAATTGGGACGAGTGGCGCCGATTAACCCCATTACTATTCAATATTTTAAATTCAAATTTACCGCCAGAGGGCGGAGCTAATCCTTTTAAACCGGAATTTCTTGTTTAAATGATGCGGGGTCGCTTCCACTGTCTTGTTATCTCTAGTAGTTTCACTACAGGTCCGTCGGAACGAATTTTATCCGTCACTACAGGTCCGTCAGCTCAGTCATTGTTAATTTCAAAAATGTTCTTATGCAAATTATTGGAAGGGAAGGGGGGGAGGGTCTGCAGCCCCCCTAGTCCCCCCGCTTCCGACGGATCTGCATTATGCTTTAGTCATAGTTATTAAGTGCATTTTCAAGTTGTTATTGTTGGTCAAAGTGTGCATTTTCAAGTTGTTATTGTTGGTCAAAGTGAAAAAAATTTGTAGAATGTTGGCGCAAACGTGATGCCTGAAACTCTTCCCATTTTAAGATCTCTAGGATTACTAGAATCACTGATGAAATCTCTCAAGTTATGTTTTAACATCGGCTTTCCAATACATTTTCTAAATAAAATAAAAAAAAAGCATATGAAACAAGATTTATTTACGAAAAACGGGTGTTAACTGATCACCTTTGGTGAATTAAGCAATCAGCCAAACTAATTATTAAGCTGGCAACCAATCTATTAATCAACCGATCAAACAACTAGTCAATCTAACAATTATTCATTACAAACAGAATTAATCTGTTCAATCCTATGCTGCCTAAAAACAGAAAAAGTAACAAAAAATGGCTGTTTGTTGATCATCTTCAATCAATTAAACAATCAACCGAAACCATTAATGAAGCTGGAAAGAACGCCAAACAATCATTTTAACCAAACAATTAATAATCAATCAATCCATTAAAAAAGAAATCAGTCTGCTAATCAATATACAAACCAGAAAGCATACTTGGTGATATTTTATCTTTACAAAACCAAAACTTTGTCAGGCAACTTCGTCCGAACAAAATATAAGGCAATCAAAAAGTTACTAAAATGGCATGAACGTAAGATGTATATGAAATAATAAATATATTTGGCTCAGTATAATTACAAAATTGAGTAGCTCCGGTACTTTCAACAACACTTACCCTCCAGTACCCATCGCCTCTATGTCCAGATATTTCCTCAATACCAGCAATAATGTGGTCTAATAACTTTAAAGATAAATAATTGTTAAAATAGTAATCCTATACTTGGTCAAAAGCTGTGCAACCCTAACTTGTCACTCAGCTGTGTAACCTCACCTAGTCACTGTGTAACATTACATGGTCAACGGCTTTACAACGCTACCTTGTCACTCGCCTGTGTAATCCTACCTTATTAATAAGCTATATAATCTATTGTAACCATGGTTGGTCACTCAACAGTGTAACCCTACCTTGTCACTTAGTTGGGTAACCATTAAAGGCTTTTCTTTCTTCTGTAACTTCACATGAAGGATCTTGACAAGTGGTTTGATACTTATTCCCTGGATGGAATAGATTACAAGACATGCGTTTCAACACCTAACTACAAAGTATGTTGACAATCAGCAATGTAATCAAGAATACACATACATCTATTTAGTAAAAAATGGAAGGTTTTTATTTAAAATGTATGTAATGTAGATTTGTATGTTTTCAATTACTATGTACGCTTGCAATGTATACGCAATAATGAATTACTACATTTTAAATTAATACTAAGCAGTCGGTTACTTAATAATTATAATGCAGCCTTTAAATAGCACTTATCGTTAGAGTTCTAAGCGCTTAACAAATATATATGCGTACCAACTTACAGTGTACCAATAGAGAAAAATATCGCCCTGGGAAAATCTACAGTTACCATCTACATAACATTTCCGGCAGCGTTACCAGCGTGGTTGCTCCTTGTGGTGTAGTGGTTAACACGTCGGACTAGTAAACCGACGATGTGGGCGATTCCCGCCAAGGGCTATATATGTTATTTTTCTCTTATTTCTTTCGATATACAGGTTTTAATACTTTGAGGGTCTTAGAAAGTCCGCCGAGCGGCTCACATGTACTGGCGCAAATTGGCAGCCGATAAGAAGTGCCCTCAATGGAAGAAACAGGCCACAACACCGGGATCACCACCCTGCTCTTTGCGAGAAGTGTGTGGGTTCTTT
>JAOTRI020136224.1:0-11049 GCA_028564885.2 Zoanthus sanctaehelenae
CCTGCTAGCTACAGCCATGTAATAGCTGACTGGTTTGCCTGCTAGCTACAGCCATGTAATAGCTGACTGGTTTGCCTGCTAGCTACAGCCATGTAATAGCTGACTGGTTTGCCTACTAGCTATAGCCATGTAATAGCTTACTGGTTTGCCTGCTATCAGTTGTGATATTTAACTAGGGAAAGGGGAACTTTAACATGACATTTAAAAGCACTTTTGGGAGTTGTCATGAGATATTTGTATTTTGTATTTTTACCCAAGTTTGATAGCCATTAAAGAGACAACTGTATCCTGACATTCATGGAATTCCGGGTTAGGGGTTAGGGTGGAGTTGGTTGGCACAGTTGGTAAGATCTCGGCTTTCCAACCACAAGATCCCCAGTTTGATCCTGGCACTTTGCCAAGATTGGAATATTTTTGTAGCCTTCTTTTCTGCCTAAACCAACTTAGCTTTCCATCCTCCCGAGGTAGGTGAAGGGCTAACCTGCGATGGATTAGTGTCCTGTCCAGGGGGAATCAAAGACTCTCATTTATTTAACGCTACAGAAACCAGAGATAAGTGCCGGCTCCATGGGCCACTTGGCTCAAAAGGATTTAGTTAGTTGGTAGCCATTAAAGAGACAACTGTATCCTGATATTCATGGAACCTCTGTCATTCTAATTCACGTCTATCCTATAGCGTATCAATAGGTTATTCAATTGATGGAAGATACTATCATGGCAGCTGTTGCAAAAAATGTCTTCTTTTCTGACTTATAGGTTTGTGCCAGAAATTGCAGGAGTATTTGGACTTTCAATGATTTTGTCTCCTCATTCAACTGTTTTTGAGAGAATAAGAGCAAACCATTTTAGTGAGAACAAAATACAATTTCCTTCATTGTTTCTTTTTCATGGATGGCAAGACAAGACGTTAAACTTTAAATGGGCAACTCAGACTGCAGAATGTTTTCTTGATTTAGGAATTGACACACAATTTGAAGTCTTGTTTGATGTAGCGCACGATATCACAGCAACTGAAGTTTCATTTCTGGATCGATGGATCTCAAACAAGTTACCAAATAATGTCAAATACTAGGAGAGAGGATATGACTTTTATATGGAAATAATTCCAGATTAACATTGCAAGCAAAATGATATCATTTAGATTAGAGATTTAGAAAACTGTTTTCTGGATTTGATTATCAGATTAACATTTTATTTTGGTAGGTTTTCAAAAGCGTTCATTTATTAGGGCAATAATGTACAAATATCATGGACTCTTCATTAAGAACATGGGAAATTGTATTAAAATAGAATAAATAGTTTAGTTAAAATGTTTAGTTTTATAATGAAAACTTTATATATTATAAGCTCCTTCTAAAATTCATGGTATTTACAACATGTTTACTATAAATTATTTATACAACATTGTGTTGAATGACAGAAAATAATTTTTTAAAAAGACTTACTAAAAATAATTTTAATAATCTAGTGAGAATGCTCTTGGATGATGATCTACATTTTGCATGATGTGTACTTCATTCATAATTTCCTTGCCTGTAACAGTGTTTAGCATCATGAGAGGTTGATAAGTCTTCTTTACTTTACCAGTAGACATACTGCTTGAATCAGAGCATTCTAGAATACTAGATGGCTAAAGCATTTAACCTTTTTCTAACCTTTTAGTCTCTCTTTTCATTCCTTTTCAGGAAGAAGCATTTTATTATTTGTTAGATGAAGTTTCATAGATATGCTATTAATTATCGAATTCCGTTAGTTCTCTGCAATTCGAAGAAAAATGCATTTTGGAAAATGGCTGTTTTGTTGATTTGTTTCTCCTGACATTAAAACATTTTGCTTCTTTCCTGTTCACTTTTATACTAGGCGTCTTCGTTACGCTGTTGAATGAAAAAAGAAAACATGTAAGGTTTTTAAAAAATTTTGTGTTTATTAATTGTTATTTATTTAAAGGTTAGGCAAGAGATCAAGTATGTAAGTACTGTACATAAACTTTAAAACATCGTTTCATTAGAGAGCTTGAGGTCCATGTGGAAATGCCAATCATTAAATTGCGTTTCATTAATATTTCTCAAAAAATGAATTTTAGTTTTTTATTTTTATAGTCAGGCCTTGTGTTGTGTAAGAGTCGACTCTTATAAATATTGTACTAACATAGATGCTAACCTGAAAAATTTGAAATGCAGGAAACATTTTTATTAGTTTACTTTTAATTAAGTTGTTCTCGCAATGTTTCATTTTGACATTGCAGTAAGATCTTAACAATCCATGACAGAATTAGCCATGATCTTGGTAACAGTTTGTCCACTATAGAAATTGCCTTGAACAATCTTTTCGGTTTTTGAAAGATCTTTCTTTTGTGAGAGTGGCGTATTAACCTTTTTGTAACATTGTGATCTGCAATAGTGCCTTAAGCCCCCAAGTATAAAATAAATATTGAATGAGGTGTAAAAGCTTAAATCTCCCGCTATTGGCGGGAGAGTTGGCATCCATCTACTGAGCTATTGGTCAGAACAAACTGCCTAGCAGCCCAGTTGGGAAATGGGAGACCTTTGCTAGGGTGGACGAAAGCCATTGTCCCCTCGCATAACTCTTCCCCAGCATAACCCGAGTCTGCCGGCTAAGCAAACTGATTTGAAACTTTAGGAAAGCAGCTACTATATTAAGGAATATATAGAAATCACTAGAAAACTAATAGGAAGAAACAAAGATTATTTACCGTCACAGCCGTACAGCTCGGTTCTTAAACAGATTCCTTTATCCCATGTTCTTGGGTTAATTCGTAAATATCTTGCAACAACTGGCTTTTTTAGGTTGTTATGCTTCACATTAAATATATCGGCGTTTCCTTCGAATACCTACAAAAAAAATCATTCCTTATAGAGCTCAAGTTTTAAAAATGATAAATAGCATACATAGCAAGATATTTTAACATGTGCATCCTTACAATAATTGTACAAGCACAAACGAAAGGCTACAAACACTTTGGCTAATGTTCAATTAAGCAAAAGTTGATATTCTTGTAATGCAAAAAGTGATAGCAACGTGCACTAATGATTGAATTCAATTCTTTCTCGCCTTTCTCTTTAGTCAGAGTGTTTAAAACAAATAAAATTCGGGCTTCAGTTGTAGTTTCAAATTTTGTTTAAGTGTTTAAAACTCTTCAAATCAATTTTTTTATTCCAGTTTTTAACGTTTAAAGATGTTTGACATTGTGTAAGAGGCTTTGAAAAAATTTAGTTGCAGTTTTTAATGTTAAAAATGTATATAATATTGTTTAAGCAGAGTGTTTCAGAATTTAGGCTTTTTGCATTTTTAGCGTTGAAAATGCTTTTAAAATATTTGTTAAAATAGTGTTAAAGGCTATTAATTTAGAATTTTTATTACAGTTTGAAGCGTTGAAAACTGGTTATAGTATTCGGTAAAATGGTGTCTATGCAAGTTGTTGCCATTGCTGCATGTATAGTTAAAGACTTCCATTGTTCTTGTATCACTCTCCTCACTAAAACATGTCTGTGTTTTTAAAACTTAAGAGTTATGCATTTCCTTAAATTAGTGTTAACTATTTATTGTAGCTTTGAACATTGTGAAGTATTTAGTATATTGTATTTAACAGTTTTGAAAATTACACAAATTTTGTTCTAATGCCGAAATTTAAAAATGTAAAAGTTTACAAGCAAGAACTGCACAAATATCCTGTTTATTTTTTACCTTTTCTTTTTTTCCATCTTCGTTATAAACGTCAAACTTTTTTCCGTTGTTGCTATACAACATTACGTAAGATTTAACAAACTTGCCACCGGATGCTGGATCTCCCTGTGTCGCAATACGGGTCACTTTTGTTTTTTCACCCATGTCAAACTGAATAAACTGATTTTCATCCGACACAGGAGAACACCACGCATCCATTCCAGACGAAAAGTTTTTGTATTTGTTTGAGGCTGTAATGTCTTGTTGACCAATATCTCCTGTCGTTACTCCTAAAGTCTCGTAGCACCCTAAACGAACCAAGGACAGAATAAGTAAGTGAACAAATTTGCTTGTTTTTTGTGAATAAAATTATTTTTATAGAAATTTGGTACCATCACCAATAAAACATGCGTGTAAGTACTAATTACAACAAGTAACTAATTAACTATTTTTTGCTAAATTCTAGGGGAATATTGATCACCGATATATCCGCTGAGCCTTAGGCGAATAATGATTTAACTAAAATTATTTAGGGTTTGTTGTTAACTCCACTCTGTCAAATATTACAAGTATGAAGTAGTTTTCATTTTCTCACTCGCGCAAATCGACATTCCCACCTAGGCTAGATTGTCCGAGACTGATAACCCTGAGTTAAGCCAAAATTACTGCAGCAGTTGATTCTTCAAGAAAAAGACTGCAGTTTTTAGAATATACTGTCCAGATTTTCCTTGGGAAAGATTTGTTAATCCCAAATTTACATGACAAATCTGTTACTGTAAGTTTAGGAATAAAACCATTGCCATTGGTTAAAAATTTATTCCTACATTGATCGGTTTTTGAACGGCTGGTCCCTTGCGTTTTAATTATCTTTGTAATTAGCACAATTATTTTCATAATAAGATTGTGTACCCTTTGATAAGTGTTATAAGGTACAGTAAAAATTTTGGAATCAGAATTTTCTTTCATTTTATTCTGACGCTTACCATAATCGCCTCGCGCGAACTGATTGTATGCGACTTATTAACCAGGAGTCATTTTTGGGAAATCTCAGACCGAGGTCTTGTCGTATTGACCGAGCGATCTGATATTTCCCTCTAATTACCGAACGGACGAGGTTAATAAGTTATTTATTATATGGCTTTTTTACAATTTTTCATAATCGGAAGTAATTTTTAATTTGCGGTTGCGCGCGGATAGCGTAGAAATAAGAAAATCTTGAACGGTTATTATGCGCCAACAACCAATCAGATTGTAAGAAATTTCCGAGCCATACAATAAAGCAGGCATAATAAACAAGCCTCCACCAATAAGGAACCGAAAGCTCTACCAGGGGTGGATCCACTTAATATCTGATTGTTGAGGCCCTTTTCCCAAGCAAAAGCTAGGGTGGTATACAAGAGGTATTCCCCTCTGTAAAATGCGTGAAACCAAGTCATCTAGAACTTTGATAAAAAAAATCTCGGACCGTGGCTCAAACTACGTTCGCCACGATCTAGACCCGGCACTGCTATATCACCTAATTAATTATACTAAAGTACGCATTAAGTCTATGTTGGTAAATTATCAATCACAGTCTGACTCCCATGAATGGTAGAACTTTGAAGACAGTATTAAAAGCCAGCAGAGTTATTTAAGGTAAGGTGCATTGGGGAAGGAAAATAGCATCAGCAAGTATAGTAAGCAGTTTTATATCTTGTTTGTTAAAAAGTGTATAACCTTAATTAACTTAACTTAATTAACTACTCCATCTATCAATTACGGTCTCTATTACCTTTGGTAGCTGTAGTTTCCAACACCCCAAGAGCCAACGCTATAAACCAATATCCCAACGTTCCGAACGCTAGGACAGTATTATTATTTGTCCATTTAGTCTTCATTTTACTTTGACTGGTAATTTCCTTGTTTCTTTTCAAATTACTGATCTCCAACCTAAAAAGAATAGGTAAAACTTAAATTGCAGAAAGCAAATAAATCAGCCAGTCAAATTTGAATTTTGAAAAAAAGTACTCTCGCATTTACTAGTAATGTAACTGTAAATGTAAAGGACTTTATTATTGACTCAGTCATTTATTGCTACAAGTTTGTTTCATGTGATCAAAAATAGTCACACTCATAAAGCAAGTTATAATAGATTCAGTTCAGAATATCTAAAGTATATATATCAAAAAATTTTAAGCGAAATTATGTCAACACTTTGAGTTGTCTAAAATGCACTAGCAGTTTGTCAGATTATATAATATTTTTATCTATACCTTTATACTATAAAGGATCGCGGTGTATACGCGGTATACTCGGTACTTTACGTCATTTCCTGATTTATCGAGATGAGGCGACTAAAATAAAACCAGTCCATCCATATAGCAAGTAATTATTACGTGAGTATAACGACAGTTTTGTTTTAAAATGAATGAATTAGCGGGTTACCTAAAGATTGGCAGTCAGTTAATCAAGAACACATTTTCTGGTTGCCATTGTATTAAACAATAATTGTTAGAGAAACACTCAAAAAAATATTCTAAACTTTATGAAACCGATCTAAAACTATTTAAAAAAACTATTAACGGTTTCCTTTACAGTATATAAGCTCTTGTATTTTCTTGTGACAAAACCTTTGTTCGGTAACCAAATCAGCATGCATCTTATACAAGGTCACAATTTCGAAGAGAAGCGCTTAAAAGAATTTTTTAATGATTAAGAGAAAATCTTGTTGAACTGATCTGTGCAATTTCGTTTCTATCATTATTTCCTAAGTTTTTTCTTTCCCACTGAAAAAGCTGGCAAGATTCTAAAAATGTCTTTGCTTCAATTGACTTACCTTTGCTTGATCGTCACACACCGAATATTCACCAAACTGAATAAAGACCCTAGGAACACCTTAAAACAAAAAAAGAAACTCCAAGCTCAACCACCCAGCCTTAATCACAACTGTTTCCGCTTACTGTTTCACAAGAGTTTGTTGTTAAATATTAACGATTTGGTTCTTTTTTTGGGTAATCTTTTCTGTTTGTCAAAATGAAGAATAGAAGCTTTTCAATTGGCTGAAAATTTATTAATCAATGTTGAATACCTGTTATTGTCATATTGGATCAGTGATTTCTGTGACCCGTGTGCATTACGGTTATACCATCCAAAAAGAAATTATTTTGTTTCTAATATCAGCTGTTATCATTTTTCTCTCACTTCGCAACTATTCGTTAGACGTTACGAAACAAGACTAACACAATAAACCAGAATTTGTTTCTGTTGCTCAGTGCTCCCAGTACAAAGACTGAACTAAGTGAAAATGAAATATTTTGGCAAAGCGAAAGCATTTTCTTAGGCACTGCTTGATGCGGTGAACTTCAAAATTATGGATTTTTTTTGTTGATAATGCAGTAAAATAGAAATGAGAAAAAATGACCAGAGTTTTCAGCTTTGCAAAATTAAAATTAGATTTCTATTTTGCAAAGACAAAAAATACTATACGCAATGTTTAGGGTTTGTTGCTTGCACAGATTGCTTCGTTGATATTGCTACATAAAATAGGGAATTCATCTAGCCGATCTAGTACTAAAATCCTAGGGGAGGACAATTTTTGCCAGTCTAAAATTTAGAAATAAAAAGCAAAAAGCAGTTGTTTCAAAAATCCCTCTGTTAAGTTTTGCTATTTTTTCACAAAATATTGTCATTAATGCAAATAAATTCGGGTCAGTTCATAAGAAAAGAAGGAAAAATAGAAACAATACCATTGTTTGACGTAGTTCAAAATTCGTCGCTCGAAAAATGAGTACAAATTTTAAAAACCAAGTGCGTAAAGTGATCAGACCAAGAATCTCAGTAGGCATTGACGAATGACAAAATTTCTTTGTGTTATTCCTCTTGGCCTAGACCACAAGCTGAATTTCAATATACTACGTTTTTCATGATATTTAAAACTTTACATAATGCCAGCATTATCCATTGTAGATATAGATAAGCAATTCAAAAAATATTTTTTTTAATGTCTCACGATTATTGTCTACATTTGTCTAGTGCAAAACCTAAACGTTTCGACTGCATGCAACCTGCAATAGCATAAACTGTAAGATAGCCATAAGATCTAATTTGATTTTCTCGCTCTTTCATTAGTGTCGTGATCACTTGGATCGGAAGAATTAAATATTCTCTGATTGGCAGACCTACCCGTTCTGTGATTGGTTCTGAATTTTGTGCGTTTTCGTATGTTGTTCATGTAAGAGTGATTAATTCCAATTGAACGTTAACCGTAATCCTCCTGGTATTGTTCCGGGATAGAATCTAAGGGCCTATTCGTTTCGGGCAATTCCAATTATTCCACATTAAGAATGAAATTTTGAATTTGCTTCCAGGGCAGTGTTCGGTCGATGATATATTTGTTTCAAATTTAATATTGAAATGAGTTTTATTTGTAAGTTTCGCAGTGAGAAACCACAGAAATCCGATCAGGGGTACGCAGCAGGGCCTGGACCCGAGTCACTATCATCACTGATCAGCTGACGAACTGTCAATCAACTCATGTCTGGTTATTTAAAAAAACAAGAATAAACTGTCATGAGAAATCTATACCATCGTACAGTCATCGTAAATTAGAAGTTTACAAAAAACCAGAATAGGCCTTTGTAAATTATGCTTTTTTTTTCTTACTTAAATGCTAATGCTTAGTGCTCGAATTTCTTACTAGAATGCTTTTACATATTTTCAAAATTTCACTATAATGCTCAAAAAAATATACATCCTTAATTCAATTAGCTGTCGAAATCGATGAAAAAATAGTACTGAAAAAAAGTTGATTGCTATAAGAATTGTGTTTTACCTATTTACCATGCAGAAACGTCAAAAATATCTCTAGACCATATATTTAAAACATTTTCCAAAGATTACTTCATTTATTAACCATTGCCCTGTGTACAAAAATACATCAATCATAGGAACAACGACAACACAGAAAATTAGTTTCGTGAAACTCATATAATCTCGAATAGAAAAATGTTTCGGGTCGTTGAAGTCTATTCTTAAACAGTTAACGATAGCTACGACAACGCTATAGCAAGTGTAGCTACAGTAGCCGGTCAACAGGCAATAATTCCAATGACAGTGCTCCCGACAATGCTGTAGCCTTATCAGAAAGAGTATTGCTGCAGAACTCATTCACATCTAAAACGTCTGCACAAACAAAAAAGAAAACTTGTGCACTTGAGAACTATATTTGTTCGTCACTGTTGTACTGCAACATGAGTGACGTTTCGATATAGTCCTGAAGCGCACCTTCTTGCTTGGCTGTGAATGAACTCTGAAGCAAAGAAAATACTCTTTCTGATGCAGCTAACGAGGGCTACAACAGTAGTATCTTCCGGCATACAGAAGTCCACTTTGAATTATGCACTGCTTTGGCATGGCCATCCCACCATTGAAGGGTGCCTGTGTCAGATACAGTTCCTTCGGTAAGGGCGAGGTATGTTGGCAGCTCCAGTTGCAACTCTTGAATAACCTCGACAGAATTCAAGAAGGGCATAATTTGGCTGTTGTTGCAATATTTGGCTGCATTTCCATCACCTTTGCAGGATCGAAGATTCAGCATGATTTGAAAATCATAATAAGTGGCCTGAGGGGTGCTTCATCAGCAATGAATTTCTCCAGGTAGTAATTATATGCAGACTGCATGCATTGCCTCACATAGCTGAAGAGCTCAGAAGCAAAGAGGGCTAACCCTCAAAGAATGTAGATTCACTCTTTTGATTTTTATGAATAGCATTTATGACACCTTTTCAGAGGCAAAGTGGTCTAACCCACTACTGGCTCATATAGTTTCTATGGCGTTCTTGGTGTTGGCCCATATTGGTTTTGACTTGTTCGCTCTGTGCCAAAATGGGCCAGACAACAATTTTGCTGACCGTTAGATCGTGGGTTCATTTGGCTAAAATAAGCAACTGTGACTTATTAGAACTACAATTTTATATTAAAGTTTATTACAACAGTCTGTGTTCAAACTTTCAGTCAAAATTAACTTAGACCAGTGGTAATTCAACCAGAGAATGAGTGCTCCCCGAGTCCAAATTAAGTTTTCAAAAATAAATGCCCACACAGCCCTATTTTTTGCAGACAAATCCACTTTAAAAAGTATTACTGGGTACACAAAAAAGAAATATTTTGTCATGTCTTAACTATAAAATTTTTTAAAGGATGCAAATTTTTAACCTGCATTTTCTTAAAACCTACTATTACGGGGCGAGCCCACTATGCTTCTGAACTCTTCATTGTTGATCCACCCTTGTGCAACCTCTACGTTTCCCCTGGATACTGCCCAAGCTGCCTCCATGACATTTGGGTAAGCCCATTGACCAAAAAAGTTGTCCAGATCTCGCAGTTCTTGATAGTTCTCCATCGAGGTTGTATATATGCTGCCTTGACAAAGGCATCATTGCATCGACTGTTGCAGCCATCTCAGCCGGCGTAAACGTGACAGCCTTCTTTGGTCGTATACGAAATCCCTCAGCTTCTTCCACGTCTTCACTGGAGGATTACCCCTCCCAAAGAATGTGCGGAGATACAGTAAAAGGCCATGCACCTGTTTCAGTACCTCAAACTTCGATCACCACCTGGTTGAGGAGGGCATCTTGGGCTTCTGACCGGTGTGGTTGAAAAGCGCAATTCTTGCACGGGGGCTGTTGGCAAATAGGCTTATCCACAGCTTGCTGAATTCATCTAGAAACTGGTGTCTCCATCTTCTCGCCCACATGATCAAGGGTGTGGCTAAAACATCCAATATCAACAACATCCGGATATAAGACTTTCAATGTACGCGCAGCAACATCGTTGACTGTTGCACAATCTCTCATTGCCGCTATGAGGAGTGAGGACTGGATTCCTAGATTTGTGGATAAGCAGTCAATAGCTGCTGTCCAGTCATTACCTTATTGACAAGAAGGAAGCATACTAGCCGTTGTTTGATAACAAAGTCATCAGTGACAAATCTTAAGATGATGTTTAAGGCTTCCGCAACATGGAAACCACCAAAAATAACGGAGACGTATTTTCCATCTATGTCCTTCTTCACTTTCTCTACTTCATTGTGAATGACATCAACCAGAAAGGAAAGATTTGAACTGAGTGTCAAAGAAAACCCGTAACGATGTATAGAAAAATAGTAATAATAAAAATGCCTAGCAGACGGTTGTTTATTACGTGTGAGTAAGAAAGCATTTGCTAATGAAATTTGAAGTGTACATTATAGCTAATCGATCGATTTGAAGTGTTAAAGACACTTTTAACGAATACATCTTTCATTGTATTGTTACTCGGGCTACCCCCGTAGGGAGCCCGAGTATAAATTTACCCTTTAGCCAATATATCTATCTATCTTTCTATATA
>JAOTRI020136233.1:0-10000 GCA_028564885.2 Zoanthus sanctaehelenae
ATCCAAGAGGGGGAGAGATGTAGTGTAGTGAACTTTAGGGCCTGGACCCTAGCTTAGTGTCGTCATACCCCCAGCAAAGAGAGCATGGTAGAAATAGTTTTTAGGTGTTTTGGCGAGTTAGATTTTCTGTACAATCAACAATATTATAATATCTTTTATGCAATGACCTATAAACACGGCAGATTCTGTTGCACTGATTTTGTGTACCTCAAATCACTATCAGTGTTGGAGCTAAAAATTCATTTTTTTCAAGAGTTTTAACTTCAAGGATTTTTTTCTTAGCAAGTACAAATAGTAGTTTCATAATCATACGTCATTGCATAGATCTTTATAAACATCTCTGAAAAATACTTTCAGATTGTTTTCACTTATTGTTCTTAAAGAGTTAAACTTTTGCTAGAAGGAGAGGCCCTTTTAAAGACACATAGGATCTGGGTCTGTTACCCTAGTAACGAAAAAACAAAACAACAGTGTTGTGATTGTTGAAATATAGCTGTTTCTGGCCAAATTTAAAAAAAACATTAGTTTTGGTGAAAATTTGGTTTTTGACTCTAGATATGGAGCCTTAATTTCTTGAACTCTTCATCTGAGAAACAGAACAAGTATCAAACTTTTATTCTCATCTTAGCTCCTTTTTTGTATTTCAGACTCTAGTTATTTATATAGTGGTTTCTTATAAAATAGAAAGGCTACTCTTTAGAATACCCCCGACACTGTTTAATGACATTATGATTTATTCTGTGCATTCTTTGTTGTCTAAAAACAAATGCACAGAATTATATTTCATGACAGTGTGGGGGTTTTCTAAAGCTGCTCAAAAGATTTGTAATCATTTTCCAATCGTCTCAAGCTTGCAGGCACAAAGGAACGTTTGTAAAATCTGGATCGGATCATTGGATTGGATCAGATCATCGGACTGGGTCATTGGACTGGATCGTGATCAAAAAACAGAAAAAAGCCTAAAACTGAAATATCAGAAAGAAATACCTTGGGAAGGGGAAGAGTCTATTTAAGGTTATTGTGATGTATTTTTGCATGCACTGTGTGTGGTACACTACAGCATCAAAAGAGATCAAGATTGAACTGTAGGAATGGATGACTTCCAGTACAGGTCATTTCCCTATTCAATATTTAATATTTGTTGGTATTCATCTTATTGTTCAAGTTGAACATCAGTATTAACAAAACCTCCGTTTTGATATACAGTAAATCATTGATTTTCAAATGTGAAAGTGGATTTTATTTTCCATAAATTTTTTTTTGTAAAATCGAAACTCTGATTGCAATCAAGGCAATATATTAGACCCCATAGTAGATCTACGATTTGGTGTCAAGACAAAAGATACTTTAAACTGATCGGTTTAAAATAGCATGTCATATTGCCATTTCTATAGTTTAAGACACAAGACAAATAATAAATGTTTAAAATCTGTTCTTTTAAGATATTAGCCCCACTGCCAAAAACTAATTAATTTCTTTTGCTGTGTTTAGAATAATTGGGTTCTTAGATCAATACACAACCCATAAACAAAAATACAAAGAATATTTTTTAATTCACAATTGTTTGTTTTTGTTGAAGGGAGTTTCTTGAAATTTTACATTAGATATCGTAAGTTGTTGTAAATCAAATTTTTCACTATAGCCACAGGCTTTCAAAATTCATTTTTTGCTCTGTAACACTTTTCATACCTTGTGTTTGGAAAGCAGAGATCTTACCAACTGCACCAACCGACCTTAATATTCTATCTGCATTTGCCAACCACCATCCATATATGTAGATGTCTGGCTTCATTTATATTACAGATACCCATATCTAGATCTAGCACAGTATTTAAAAAGCTTTACAGCATCAAACTAAAATTGAAGGGTCATGAATAATGAATAAATGTTCTATTTATGACAGATTAGCTCATGATCATAAAAACGCAGTTTAACTTTCTTACAGTGGAACCTTGTTTATACAATCAGAAAAAGACACCTCAGAACTATGAAATAAAACAGCATAACCTTAAAAAAACTCTTCCCCTTCCCAAGGCATTTCTTTCTGATATTTCAGTTTTAGGCTTTTTTTCTATTTTTTGAGTTATCCTTTGATCATGATCCAGTCCAATGACCCAATCCAATGATCCGGTCCGATGATCTGATCCAATCCAGTGATCCAATCCCTATTTTACAAATGTTCCTTTGTGCCTGCAATCTTGAGACGATTGGAAAATGATAACAAATTTTCTGAGCAACTTTAGAAAACTTCGACACTGTCATTAATATAATTCTGTGCATTTGTTTTTAGACAACGAAGAATGCACAGAATAAATCATAATATCATTAAACAGTGTCAGGGGTATTCTAAAGAGTAGCCTTTCTATTTTATAAGGAACTACTTTATAAGAAACTACTGGTAGGGTCTGAAATACAAAAAAGGAGCTATTAAGATGAGAATAAAAGTTTGATACTTGTTCTGTTTCGCAGATAAAGTGTTCAAGAAATTAAGGCTCCATATCTAGAGTCAAAAACCAAATTTTCACCAAAACTAATTTTTTTTTTAAATTTGGCCAGAAACAGCTATATTTCAACAATCACAACACTGTTGTTTTGTTTTTTTGTTACTAGGGCAACAGACCCAAATCCTATGTGTCTTTAAAAGGGCCTCTCCTGCTAGCAAAAATTTAACTCTTTAAGTACAGTAAGTGAAAAGAATCTGAAAGTATTTTTCAGAGATGTTTATAAAGATCTATGCAATGAATTATTATTATGAAACTGCTATTTGTACTTGCTAAGAAAAAAATCTTTGAAGTTAAAACTTTTGAAAAAACTGAATACTTAGCTCCAGCACTGATAGTAGTACTCAAAATCAGTGAAACAGAATCTGCCGTGTTTAGGTCATTGCATAAAAGATATTGCTTGCACAATCCCTAAGTGCAAGAGAAGCTGGTATTAAAAGTGCAGTTTGAGAGATGTGTTACTGTGGAACCTGGGTATAATTCATGCAGCCTACAAACTAGTATCTAGCCTAAATACAAAAATTCCTGTAATCAAGTTATTTAATCATCTCAAAATTTATTAGTTCCAAAGTATTTATTAGATATGAGAATAGTAAAGAAAAATATATAGTGTACAAAAACTTTGGTTATTCACATGGTTTATAATTATGGAGTTAAAAAGTCACAAAATGCTGATTCAGCACAAATTTGAGCAGGACCAAAATACAAAATATACCTGGAATACTGAGCTCTCTCAAGACTTTCTCCACATTGTAATCTTTCATCAATAAACAAAACCTTATGTAACAGCTCTTCTACTTTCTTAAAATGCAATTTGTTGTGAAATACCTATTAAGTCCAAGTTGCAAGCACTCCGTTTTCTGCTAGTAACTTTGTTGAAGCCTCTGCATTTGACAAATATGCCCCATTACATGATGAAAATCCAAATATGTTTTCACATGCGAGACTCTCTAAATCAAATTTTTAAAGTCTCAATCCAAGCAACCATTCTGCACAAAAAAGCACCCACATACTTTTTCATTTTAGTAAAATTTGAAAAACATTATGCAGAGTACAGCTGGTGAGACCATGTGTATTTGCTGCAAGGGCCCCTGTCCATGAATGAAGAAACAGTAAGGCAATCGAAGGAAACATGCAAATTCACAGTGCCAATATACAGTTCTTCGATATTGACAAGGTTTAACTCTTCTTAGCACTTTATGAAGATCTACCTAAGGCACCCAGCAAATGGACACAAACAAAAAAATCCGATGATTTTTAATGTTGACATTCAAAACTGCTGCTTACTAAACTAATTAGATTATGGCAGGCATAACCATGTGATGGGTTGTTATGGTTTATTCTATGTGTATGCTATACCCAGTCTCGCATAATTTGTTTATCATTGGTGAAAACAGAGTTTTAAAACACCCAACCCCTTCTGCCTCAAGCACCTTATTTCAGACTGCTGAGCTCCCTTAAGGAACTTTTCTGAGTTAGCAAATATATTCACATCACATCAAAATTTAACTAGACCCGGCACCTTGAACAAGCGCCCTTAAAAGGCAAAAGTTAATTAGTGCTCTACCTTGCAAACTGGAATAAGTACCTAAATGCATGTACTGTACATGATTAAAACAAGTAGCTACATGTACAATGAAAAAATAGTAGCTAATGCAACTATAGACAGATTATACTAAACATTCTGATAGAAAAAAATTAATTGTTTGGTGATGGTGAGTGTCCAAGGAAAGTTTTACCCCGGTGGTACTGAGCTAGCCCACCCATATCTTGGGTTGGAGTAACCTTTTCAAGCCTTGAAAATCTTCAGGTTTGATAAACTCGGAAATTTATTTTGTTGAGATTCAGTTTTGATTGTTTCCGAATACTGCTAATTGTGGACAGCTTCCAGTTAATAACTTTTAGATACAGCAATTTGTGTTTCCATGCACAGCTTCCTTTAAAACTAGAAATAAAACAACACAAAAATGCCACAAAGTAAACACAACAAATAAACAATTTATTTACTCCAACAACGTTTACAAAGAGTCCTTTAAATAAGGCTCACATGTATATATCTTGCCTTTCTAGCATAATTTCATATACAGCTTACTTCAATAATGAACATTATCTTGAATATGTTTGTTAAGGTCACCTAGTAATTCAAACTGTTCATTACATTTATCGCAGACAAACATTTCTGATGCCATTTCAACAGAGATCTTTTTATTTTTAACCAATGAAACTGTCTCATGAATTAACTTTCTTCCTTTGGAACTCCGACAATTTTTCAGTTCAACCCGCCCCTTCAAAATTTTTATTTTTTCTTCTCTGAGAAGGGGTACATTGATCACCATGTGTGTTCGTTTGTGAGTACGTAGGTCACTAGTATGATTAAAGTATGTAGTGCACTGATCACAATAGGGTTTCAATCTTGTGTGTATTTTTTTGTGTCTGTTTAAGTGACTTGAGTAACGGAATGACTTCTTACACTGTTCACAGCTGTAAGGTTTAAACCCTGTGTGTACTCTTCTGTGTGTGTTTAAAGAACTTGAGCAACGGAATGCTTTCTTACAATGTTCACAAATGAAGGGTTTCAACCCTGTGTGTATTCTTTTGTGCCTGTTTAAGTGACTTGAGTAACGGAATGACTTCTTACACTGTTCACAGCTGTAGGGTTTCAACCCTGTGTGTATTCTTTTGTGTGTGTTTAAATAACTTGAGCAACGGAATGATTTTTTACAATGTTCACAAATGAAGGGTTTCAACCCTGTGTGTATTCTTTTGTGTCTGTTTAAGTGACTTGAGTAACCAAATGACTTATTACACTGTTCACAGCTGTAGGGTTTCAATCCCATGTGAACAACCATTCACAAATGTAGAGTTTCAATCGTATATGTTAAAATGATCAAGTTGATCGAGTTCCAATCCCGTGATAGTGTGTTTTTTTTTATAAAGGATTAGGCTGCATTAGTGACTGAAACTGATCACAGCGACAGGCTTTCAAGACTTGAGTCTGTACATTATTTCAGTTGAGTATTTTCTAACTGATAAATTTACTTGAGTGACCGATAGAAGCTTTTCCAACTTATTTCTTTTTGTGACTTCTGAAGTTACTCGAACTGCGAAACGGCTTACTGCATTGATCACAATGGTACACTTATAGCCACGGAATTTACTTGAGATGAAGACTATTTCTCACTACATGGTCACAGGAGGAAAAGTTCACCTTTCTCTGTAACTTTCTGCGTATTTTAAATGAGATGGAAACAATTTGTTACATTGGTACGTGCATACATGACAAAATACATTATCTTTATCTGCTTTATGTCGCGAGATTTATCATAAAAACCAACATGTCACTACTGTCACCCTTGAAGTTATTACACCTCACAAGTTCAGACTCAACAAAAAGAAAGATTCGATTAGTCTTTTTTTACTCCTACTGAGGAAAACAATATAAAAAATTGACTAAATTTGAGATATTCTAGGAACTGGGAAGAGAGTATATATAATGGCAAATTCAGTGTTGTGTGTGAAATGTGTGTAACGGCAAGAGTGAGAATTGGTTGGGTGAAGTTAAAGGAATGTGGAGAGTTGCTGAGCTCAATTTAAAGATTTTCTCTGCAGATGAAAGGAATGATTTATCAGAGTCGTGTGAGATCAGCGATGGTACAGTATATGGAAGTGAGACATGGTGTTTGAGGGAGAATGAGATGGCAATTTTGAGAAGAACCGAAAGAGTGATGGTGAGAGCAATGTGTGGTGCGAAACTGATGGAGAGAAGGACGACCGAAGACATAATGGATATGTTGAGATTGAAGGAAACAGTGGTTCAGATGGTAAAGGTGAATGAAGTGAGGTCAGGGAATTTGGATTTTGGTCAGTGAAAAATGATTCAAGGTAAAAAGTCATGGAAAGGTCTGGGAATTTCTTTGAGGACTGTTTGTTGTTGCTTTTGCAGAACAACTTACTTGTAACTGGTTACAGTTACAATATTTTATGTTGTATTGGTGTCGGCATGCACCAAAACTGATTGCTATGAAACAGTTATCAGTGCTGTTATGTAGCATAATTCAATAAAAAAGAGGTACGGTAAGGATTGCTGTGAGGGGTGGTTGGAGGCCATTGAAATTATGGTGGCTAGTCAGGTGACCACAAATTAAAAGTTACCGTATTTATTTGCCTATAAACCGAACAATTTTTGCGCCAAATTAAACTGGGAACTAGTGAAATTTCTACAAGATAAGGGGTTCCGCTTGTAGCCAAATGTTTTTTGCTAAAAAAAATTTCTAATGCTGCAAGAGCTTCAATTTATACACGTCTGAAATGTCAGCTCAGATCACATTAAATTCATCTTAGCTGTTATTTGTAGTTACTTTCTATTAAGCTACCAATAACATTACATATGTTATAAAGAATGCAATGAATAAATGAATGTTCATTTGACAGTTGTACTGTATGTGTGTCTCCCGAGAGGGACACTTCTTTAGTTTTATGGTTTGTTGGAAGTTTATTCACTTGACAGTGCAATGGGGAAAAGAATTATTCTATCTCTGCTTTTAGGTAGATTTTTTGACAGTGTTTCCTCTTCGTAATTTTTTATCAAGTTCTAATAGCCAAAAGTTTAGGGTCTCGGCTTATTGGCAAGTAAACACAGTAGTTGCCAGTAGACCAAATCAAGTATTGTTAGTTGCAACTTTGAGCCAGGTAACAGTACAGCATATTTGTGCTATCTATACTTGAGTTCATCTTTATAGCCCAATGCCATAGTGCAGGTATATCGTGGCTTCAAGTTAGCTACTAGCACATTTGTGCTATCTATACTTGAGTTCAATCTTTACAGCCATAGTGCCCAATATAGTGGCTTCAAGTTAGCCACTAGCACATTTGTGCTATCTATACTTGAGTTCAATCTTTATAGCCATAGTGTCCAATATAGTGGCTTCAAGTTAGCTATTGCCACATTTGTGCTATCTGTACTTCAGTTCATCTTTATAGCCATAGTTCCCAATATAGTGGCTTCAAGTTAGCTTTTGCCATATTTGTGCAATTCTTGAGTGAATGTTTTGTAACTGAGTATTAGGATACATTTTATTGAAGTTTCTCTACATTATACTTTAATGATTTTCAGGTATTTTATTGTAACTGTTACATTAGCCATTTATTGTTCCTTCATTTAGCTAAGGAATACTTTTGTGTTTTATAGGCTCAGTTTGATGCTGGAGAGCTGATTACACAGAGAGAACTTGTAAGTGAAGGTATTCTTTGTAACATCAAATTGAGCTAGACTTTAAGTGAAAATTGTGTAAATTAAATCAAACTCAGAACATTAAATATTTTTGTTATCTGTTGTGTTTAGGTGTCACAGAAAGTATCAGAAGATCTGACAGAGCGAGCTGCAACATTTGGTCTTATACTTGATGATATTTCCTTAGTAAGTGATACAATGTACAACTTCATCATCATCATCAATCCAGTTTTGATCTGGTTTTATCCGCCTAAACGAGGGTGGCTGGATTTACTCCACTCTGCCAGCAATCTCTCCCACTCCCACTCCCGCTCTCCATCTCACTCTATTCATTGCATCCTCCTTCAAACCAACACCTTACTCTTCTTCTCCACCTGCGATATCCATGTCTTCCTCGGTTGTCCTTACTCCCTCTTTCCCATCACTTGAAACTCCATGCTCCTACAAAATACTCATGATTGCAGCACAACTTGTATATATGTATATATCTTTGTGGTAAGTTTTATCTTATGGATCTTTAGTGTGTTTGTTATAATTTAATTATGTACTGTACAAGCCACACAACTGACAGATCACTTATAGTAAATAGTTGCCTTGCCTTCTATAGACACATTTAACATTTGGTAAAGAGTTTACAGAGGCAGTAGAGTTGAAACAAGTTGGTAAGTTGTTTATCAAAAATTAATTTTATGATAAGGCCTAATTGCTCTTCAAGACACTATCTGCTGCTTGGATTTTTTTGAAGCTCTCCTTGTGTTTAATATGGTCTGACATCTACCAAAATCCATCATAATATGGTTTTGTTGATACTTTAATATAATTATCTCTAAAAATTCCATTTTTAAAACTACAATCATTTTTTAATCGGGGCATTCTCCAAATTTTCGTTGTAAACTTGCTTTCACCCAAATACCATGTATGGCTGTACCTAAAATATACTTTTTTTGCTGTTTTCTTGCTTTCTTTTTAAGCTCTTCTTACCCATAGTTGTTACGGTAACTACAATTGATTTTGTGGTTGTGTGTTTTAACAGCTCAACAGGATGCAGAAAGGGCTCGTTTCCTCGTGGAAAAAGTAAGTAAAACAAAGCACACTGCAGGTGAAGCTTTTCTATTCAGTTTTTACCTTTGTCATATGAAATTGTTTGACAAAGTATGCTAACCACTGCATCCACTTTAGGGTTTTCAATAAACACCACTATCTACCTAAATTGAAGTAATTCAAGAAAGTGATACTTTAAAACAAAATTAAATCTATTTTGATGGGCTTGGATATTAACTTTTTACCTCAATATTGAGATTAAGGGCGGGAGACATGATTTAGTATCGCTGTTAAGGCCCAACTCGTGAAGTTGCTTTTCGCATCCTTACTATTATTAATATGTTGATGCCAATAATGCGAGTGTAGTGTTTCAGATTTCAAATGTTTGTGAGGACCATGCCCCAAAATCACCCTAGGGGAAGGGGATTTTAATACCATCGCTTTCTCTACTTTGGATGTCTACTTCAATCTTTATTGAAACCTCTGCACTTAATGAAGTTAAGTAAAATTTAGTGCCTCGTTCTTGAAACAATACATAAATGGAATTTTACATCGGTGTTCCTACAGAAACGGTTTTTACAAATGGACAAGTTTTGCGCTGTAAAAATTTTGAATTTTTAACTGATGTTTCGGACATGATTCTTTTGCCAGAGTGGCTACTGTAAGTCATCAGCCAGCGTCCAAAGAAAGACGTGTCCGACAGCCCGGAACTAGTGGATTTTGCTATCGGTCTAGTGAATTCTGTGCCTTGCCCGACGGGCAAGAGATGATTTTTCGGAGAACTAAAATTACAAAAGTACTGTTATAAGACAAATGTTTTTTATTCCTAATAAATTCCGGCGGACCGAAAGTCGCTCCGACGAAGTGAAATCTGCATAAACAAGACAAGGTATAGCGTTACATAACAGACGGGGCGCATAAAGTAAAAGAAGATATTGAAAAAAATTTTGGAGGTAAATGTTGCCCGTGATTAATTCCTACTGATTCAGAGAAAGCTTTTTGTCTAAATTTTGCTTCATAATCATTTGCGAGGAAAGTAAACAAAAGGTTTTGATCCTGAACCCAAGTGAGAAATTTATTTTTTAGCAAATATTCGTCACGTTCGTTTCAGTATCATGGTAAATTCTAAACACCGATACTGTTGGTGCTTGTTGATTAACATATGTAGACCATATCGTACTGTTTTCACTTTTCACGAAAATCTGTGAGATGAAAAGTTGCCAGAAAT
>JAOTRI020136244.1:0-11047 GCA_028564885.2 Zoanthus sanctaehelenae
GCGAGCGTAAATGTTGGACGATGTTTGATGAAAAGTTTGAACAAAGTCAAACTTCATCCAACATCGTCCAACACTATATAACATGTTTGATCGTGCTGTTCAAACGGGTCTAACAATGTTTGATGATGTTTGATAAACATGTTTGATTCTTTTAAACGGACCTTAAGATGGAAATTAGATTGCAAATTTTGAAAAAGATTTTAAATGGCGCACAGTAATAACGCATAATTACCAATTTTTAGTATATTTACATCATATATGCGCATTGACATTGTATCATAAATGAAAAACGTTATTTAAAGTAAAAGGTATTAAGATAATTAATGAATAACATTTTGGAACTTTGTTTTGTCCCGATTTTAATTTAAGCGAACTCGAATGATCGAGAATGTTATTATTAAAATTTTTGTCATAAATTTATATTTTGATTTAACCTCTTACAACCGAAGTATTTGTTTACTAGTGATGCTTTGTGATTTCTTGACGCTAAAAACGGACATCAGGCGCTGAGAAAGTATTGGAAACTAAAACGTTTTTATTCATTAGAAAAACTTCTTATTCAACAAAATACTTCTTCCTACCATTCTATGAGCCTGCAGTTCTGATATTTTCTCTTCAGCGGACTGACTTGACTTCTCAGCTTCTGCTTTTTGGACATTTACTTCTTTCTATGAGAAAATGCACATTACAAATCATGCAGGCAAATTTTCAAAACTTACAAGTATTTCCAAAACAAGGCAATGTTTGCAGCCGTTTGCTACACCTAATAACAATAATATTAATTTATTGATCAATAAAAATATATTCTTTACGTTAACTTTAAGGTATATTCTAATGCCGTAATTGCTGGTTTTCATAAAAAAAAGTCAACATGTTTACTTATTGAATCATCAGATCTATAATCTAAACAATATACAACAGCAATACCAGTAGCACTCGTATAGTTGTAATTGCCTGATAGAATTTGAAATATAGATTTTGTATCCAATACTTACCAAACTACTTTGTAGTTCAACTAATCGCGTTTCATACTCCGCCTTCTGTGAGTTCAGTTTATTTTCTGTCTGTTCCTGTTTACATGAAGACTCAGTTAAAGATTTACAAAAAGTATAGACAGTTCGTGTGTGCAAATAAGTAACTTAAAGCCATTGAAATCTAGGCACTAGGGTCAAGATGATAGTCGCTAATACCTTTAGATATTATCGTATAAATGAACAAAACAGCTGCCCATGGCTTCAAGCATTCGGGCTCACTTGTTTTACATATCATATAGAATTAAGAAGTAAAGCCAGCTAACAGCGTGGTCTTAGTGTCCATTTTAGTGTCTTATAGTAAGCCACTACTACACATGTGCTATCTACGATTAGCATTTAAACACACTCCACCAGCAAAACGCTTCATCATTAACCGCCGCCTGGTTAGCCCAGTTAGTAAGGCGCCAGACTATCGTGCGGGAGGCTCGGGTTCAATTTCGGCCGGACGGGCCACCACCAAGGGTTTTAAAGTAATTGAAGAAAAAGTGCTACCTTTGCTATAACATCTCCAAACGGTTAGACTTTCGCGTCTTCTCGGATAACTGGACGCGTTAAACAGTAGGTCCAGTCTCTCGACACTCTATCGAGGGACTTAAAAGAACCCACAACATTTGTCGAAAAGATCAGGGTTGTGATCCCAGTGTTGTGGTCTGTCTTCATCACTAGCACTGAGGGCATTTACGGCTATTAATATGTGTGAGTCGCCCTTGTAGCCTATCTATGACCCTCAACTGCTGAAAACTGTATTTATTTGTAATGCGCATTTGATCACATCCATTTGAAAAAATGCGTAACTAATACAAATATTAAAATCTATTATATTATCATTATTATTATTATTATTTTGCCTTGTCTAGAACATAAAGCTTAATTATTTTTAAAAGCTTACAATTTAGAGAAACATCAGTGTTTAAACTTGCTACCGATTCACCTTTTGTTTCTGAATTTCTTTCATAATATCCTCTTGAGCTTTAATTCTAACTTCTTCTCTTGCTTCTTGGCGGGCTTCCTCTAGTTCAGCCTGAAGTCTAAGCGGTAGTAAACGTAAAACACGCTAAATTTTACATTGCAAGAAACATTTTAATTGGCCAATCGTAGTAAACAATTATAAGACTCATTAATTGTCTAAAACATATAAATTATAAATGAAAATATCGGCCTGTGGCAGGTAAGCCTTTGACCCTGGAATCTATACTGAGGATTCTCGGAATCCACAATGAGGATTCTCGGAATCCAAACTGAGGATTTTGGAATCCACACTGATTATTACAGATCCATTAATTTTCCATGAAAACCAGATTTCCACGTGGAATCCAGATTTCATGGTCAAAAAGAGTCAGGATTCCTGTTTCAAAGGCTTAAATTCAGGATTTCACAGGCTAAAATCGTTCCCGGATTCTAAATTACCTTATTGCATGAGACGAAAAATTTCTCGAAAATTTTAAAGTTACAATGCATAATTTAAAAACCCGCGAGGTTGAAATTCGTTCTTTCCATTTATTTACTAAAACGAAGGGTTGAGTGCTAACTTAGCAAAATTTACAGCAATGATTAGAGCTGGGTTCAAAATAACGTTCTGAAATTTTATTCTATTTTTAAGCTTTTTTGTTTGATACAAAATTTTTGCCGGCTGTTTTCGTAGCCAGGTAAAATATCCAGTTAATTGCAAAACAGTATAAACATATGTAACCAACAAGACCAAGCTATACTAGTGAATCTGCATGTTCGGTTCCTCATATTCTATCAATTCAATCAATTTGAGGCAAATGATTGTAATAGTTGGGTTAACACAGTATTTGCAGTGTTGATAAAAATGAAATTATTTTGTTTTTTGTTATAACAACCTAATTGGCGAAAAATTCGCTGATTACCCTTTGATCTTAAACTTTGTTGTGGAAACAAAAATCGCCGGCAAGGTCCAAAATCTGCCGGCTATTGACGGCAGCCTTTTATATCACGGCCTGCGTACATGACCCTTAAAACTCACAATTACGAAAGAAAAAATAGAAACAACCTGTATGGTAAGATTCCAAAGCTTGGTGTGAAACAGATTGATAGTTAATGTTTTTAAAACTGTTTTAAAATACAAAGATTTATAAAGAGAAACGTAAGGGTTTCGGGTCTACTTAAGTGTACATGAAAGCCATAATACTATATTTCCGTTAATTTAGAAGATCTATAGCATTTCAAAAACAAAATACGTTAACTATTTATCTAATGAACATGATCTTTTGAGCTTTTGCTTTTTACAATGTGTTCCGGTCTTTCTATATAGGTTTTATCTACAATACTAGTTATGAGAATTCAGGAACTTGTACCCGCAGTCTCACGATATGAAAGTCACTCGCCTGGAGATTTAGGAAATTTTCAGAAACCCGCTTTTGAAACCATGTAAATCACATTTATAGAAAACTGTTAGAAACCGTATTTTGGAACTGTAATCATGAGAGTCTATTTAATTTTTTTTTTTATGAAAGAGACTATATATAAAAAGTAGAGCGTTTTTATTAAGCAATGATGTGTTTTGGAAATTGATAACTTAAATTCGTTACTCGGTGTATTGAAATAAATATCTGTACTCCACACTACTGTTGGTGATACTTTATGTGTGAAAACTTTGCATACTTGTTATTGTATTTCTATACAAAATTTAGACAATTTATTTTGTTCGTATCGCCATCGGAAACATCTTTACAGTACAGAACCGACAGGAAACCAAAAACTATTATTTCTGTGAAATATTCTGGACTGAAGTCGGCAATGAATGACTACGATAACTTCCTCGCCAGACAAAAAACGGAGCAACACTTAAATATACCATGAGCCTTACTTGTATTTGATTAAACAAATATTTGATTTATACCTAGCATTTTGTGCTACAGCAAGTTCGTTTCTAGCAAACTCGAAATCTTTCACTGTTCCACTGTCGGCAACCGCGCCATCGGTAGTTGCTCCGTTGGTCAGCAGTTCTCTTCGCCGTTTCTTAACCTCGATAGGGTGATTAAACCTGTACAATGACGGTGAAAAGAATTGTTGAAATTGTTGAGATAATTTACATTGCTTAGATATATACAGTGATTATTTAATCTAGAAATGAATTGACATTCTATATCCTGTACCTGTACTGATACTTAAAACTGACAGTAACATATATAAACAGAACAGATTTTAAAGGTCTTTGAAAAGACAAACAATAGGATTGATGTGTAATATTCCGCCTAAACTCGACAAAGTATACAGCATTAGAAAACTAGAAGTTTTAGAAAGCTCAAACATGGATAAAAAAGGACGATGTTTTTAGCCACAGATATGGAGTACTAAATTGAAAAAGTTCTTTATCAATTTGAAACTGCATTTAACAAAACGTCCGCAACATCTTACCAATGTTCCCAAACCTATTCCCAAGGAATAGGAAAATTTCTTTAATTGACTTTGCTTTAAGTCCATTGGTTACCATTTTTTAGATCACAAAGGCGACAAGTCAGTAACTCACCTGAAGAAATGATCTCCTCCGATAACGATGCGATCTCCCTATGAATGATAAAGACCATCTCTATAAGCTTCAATGTAACAAGTTAATATTAATCCTAGCATCAACATTAAAACAACTTACATAACGAGTCTTTTCATTAGTTGTTGTTGTTGTAGTTGAACAATATATTTAGGAACCTAGTGAGGTTCCAAGGAGTAAAAATAATAAGACTCGAGGTCCCTTATAAGGATCTTACTCCCCGAGGGCCTACGGTTTAACGTCCTTATCTGAGAAGACATGAAAGTCTAACCATTTGCAGATGTTATAGCAAAGTCAGCACTTTCTCCTCAATTATTTTAAGACCCTGAGTGTTGAACCCGAGCCTTCCGCACGGTAGACTGGCGCCTTACCAACTAGGCTAACCAGACGGCGGTATACATACATATAATTCGATTCTAGTCTTCAGTCAAAGTGGATGTACAGTTCACATTAGCTCCTATTCCTAAGGGCCACAGTCAGAAATGTTTCGTTATAAATATATCAATTTGTTTCTGATAAAAACCCTGACAAAGCACTCGGTAGTGGTCTGAAACAATGTCTTCCATTTATTTGAAACTTTTTTCTTTCCGCATTCAAAGCCCCGACTCGGACCACTGCGCCACGCTGCCTCCAGCATGTGTAACAAGGGCTCTAAGTACTATCCCAAAATTGCTTGTCTCGAGTAACGAAAAATATTTCCGTGGAAAAAAGAGGCTGTACCTCATAAACAATATCACCTGTTCAAACCTTCGACCGGTCAAAAATTTGACCTGTACCGTGCAAAGCTTCAGCCGTTCAGAATTACACAAGCACGATTAACACACACACACACACACATTACTTGTCTCAATTTTATTTGATACTTACATGATGAAGAACAGTCTCTTCAGTAATATGTTGACCGTTTACGTACGTTGGAGCATCGTCTGAAAAAGGAGACATTTGACTTAGATAATGGCTTCTTTACAACTATAAACAATTTTAAAAGTATCTTAATTAATTGTAATTGCGTGAGTTCGACAAACGCTTCCTAATGTCGTTCAATGCTATAATTTTTCGCGGCAAATTGACGCAAACTGATTTAGCCTCGCTTCCATGTACTACGTTGATGAATCAGGATTTAACCCGTCGTGATCAGGTTTTTCTCCAAAGCTCTGTAGTAACTTTCTTCGCGATCAACTAAGAGGAGAAAGATTATTCAAGACATATGATGGAAGAGTGCATTCTTAAAGAATATTTGAAAAAAGCTTCTTCCATCGAGACAATAGTAATCACTCGAGTCTTTGCTCTACGAATCTAACAACGCTAACAGCAAATCGAACTCTCCACGATTTACAGTTGAACAAAGGCACTTATATAGTCCACCATTACTACGAGTTACTATAATTTACTAATGTTAAGGTTAAAAAACACGTTGAGAAGGTCAAACGAATTGGTATTGCCAGATAGAAAATTAACGAGAAATCAGAAGAAATTAGGGTTCATGAGAGTTACTGAAAGTAGTGTGCACGTGATGACGTCACTTTAGCGACTTTGAAATTGAGCTTTGTTAAGTGGTTCACCGTTTGAAATTGTTTGTGTTTCCAGTTTAACCGTATTAACTTTTTTGCTTTAATATGGGAGCTAAAACTGAAAAGGGTAGTACTTAGACCGGAAAACAAAATTCTAAACGAAAATCAAACAATCAAACCATTAGAGGAAAAGGCCAATGAAGTTTACTTATTATTCAATAATATTTGAAAAACATATCTTAAAATATCTCTTGATAACGTATTGCCAAAAAGGTCTCTAGACCATCATTTTACCTTTCGGCGAGATTATGACATTTTCTCCTTCGTTGTTGATGGAACTGAGGAACAAGAAACGCACCTTCAATGATACCAAAGTATTCAAGCACTTTACAACTGTATAAAAATAGTAATTTCTATGTTTAAGTTGACGCTTTATAGGGTATAAAATACTTAAATTTTTGTGACAAAACAGGATAAAATCCTGTCTTAAAGACAATTAACCTGACGAAACTTTCCTGGACTAAATATTTGGCAGCTAAAAAATGACAAGCATATGCAACGCCGAACAAAGTCATTATGTAACTGAAAGTGAAAGTTTTCGAGACACCATGAAAGTTGGATTTACCTAACTATCAGGTTTGTCAAAGAGATTGAAAAGTTACATATGTCACTGCAGTAGGCTGTCCCGGATATGGTGTAGGTTAGTGCCTCTCCCGTCATGGTTTCAACCAGAAAAGTTGATTTCAATATGTACCGTCTCTCTGGTCCAATGCTTAAACCATCTTGAATCTTGGTGTAATGTCTGCACCTCATGGATGCTATGGCCGCTACGGCATGCAGTTTCTGTGAAGTTGACGAGCTACTTCCGATGGTTTTCACTTCCCTACTTAACGAAACTCCTTGACTCTTGATTCTGACCGCACGCTCCGTCTCTACAACGCAAGAACTGTCAGTCTACGCCATGAGCAACCCCGCATTCTGTACACACGCACTCACACTTTTCCTCGCTTGGGAGGAAAGGTCGTTCCCAGAGCTCGTGAGTGCAGTAAAGCGTAACTTTTCAACAATTTCGACAAGGTTATAGTTATAGCTGAAACCTTAGGTAAGATTTATGTTTAAATCCTACTTTGACGGTGTCACAAAGTTTAACTTTCAATTACATCTATTCATCGGTGTAAATGAATTTCTTTCAAGTGACGTAACTTACCAGTGTGAATCAGCGACTAAAGCGCCAGTTAACTGAATATCATGGACGTCCTGTGGATCGTCGCACACTCTGTGATGGCCCACCGTTGTCACTCCTACAGTTCACATCATAATGGAACAGTAAAAGGAAAAAGAAGAAAAATAAAATCAGCCTTTTTAATTTACAAACATATAGATATAGGTTTCGTATAGTAAACATCAATCACGTAGGTATTAGTAAACACGAACCTTCTTTTAAGATGTAAAGGAGCATCTCTGACAGTTGTGGATCTTCATTTAAATTTACTAAGTTCGGCAACCTGTTGTCAACCTTAAATGAGATTCCAGCTTTCTAAAACAGGAACAAAATCGATAAAAATCAACACCAAAAAGTATCAGTTTCTCAACTTTAATAAAACAAAATTGCAAAACATAAAATTTATCAAAAGAATAGCAAAAAATTAATATAACCCCGGTAGTTTTAAGAGCAAAAGTCCACTACCAAGGTGGCCATAGTGTCAAACAGTGGCTTCATTTTCAATACTAGTACGTTTGTTCAATTATTATAGCCACACTTCACAAGCATTGCAGTTTTGCCATTACTTTAACAAAAGTTTCTTAAAACTTGACGTATACTCTCCAAAATCTTACCCTTAAATTTTCAGCTTCCTGGACTTTCCGCTTTTCTGACAAAGCTAGTCTTTCTTGCCATTTTCTTTAAAAATAACAGAACAATCATAAGAAAAGCAGCAACAAAGAATGCTAGAACGGAAATGCAAAAGAGCACTTGAGTGGAACGTTAAACGAAATACCCATAAGATGAAATTTCGTGAAGACGTAAATGGAAATGAAATCAGCAGTCATATCTTTTTCCATTTTTTTTTTGGTCAGGGACATTCGGAATGAACTTCTTTTGCACTGATAAAACTCTTTTTTTGCGCTGGACAGGATTTTACAGAAATTACACTGTAATCAGTTAATCAAAATCAATTAATAATGTTATAGATGATATTAAAACGGTAACATTAGTACTTAGCTGCATGGCGCTAAATATGTGGAAAAAGGAAGTTTCACCTGGTAGAATCTGCTAGAAGGTTCTGCGTTTGAATCAGTTTCTCCTTTAGGACGACCACTTCATTCAACGCAGCTTGAGCAACCTCAGAAGACGAAGAACCACCGAAACTCTTCAACTTCTCAATCTCAGCACGCAGTTCTAAAAAGTAAAGTTATTACCAGTGAGAAAGAAAAGAATATGAACAGAAATTGCAATAGGTCCACCAAGGCGTGGAGAACTTTTAAAAACTTATATAAAACACAATATATTAGGACAAAGTAAAACATTTGGTTAGGGTCTATTTTCAGACAATTTGATGATGGGGAGAGAGGTAGGCTTTTTTATTAAGAAGTTTTATTGAATGCAATAAAAAAAGTATACCCCTATTTCATGGGCATGGACGGATAAAGCGTGATGAGTTTTTTTGATATTTAACACAGCTTATTTGAAGACAACAAAAAATTCTTTTAAATTTGGCCATGCATTTTTTGAATAACTAATCTAGGCCTCTAACAAGTTTGGTAGTTGAAAAATAGTATTAAAACTTTTTTTAATGGTCGGCGGAAACGAAACTTTTTTTTAATTGGCCTACGTTATATGTAAATACGATTTGATAAATTGAAAACCTTTAATGATTTTTGCGTTCGGATCTTCGTTGATTACAGCTTTGTTGACAATGGTTCTTGCTCTCTGGGCATATCTCAGCGTGCTGAGAGTTTCACCAAAATGAATATTCGCCGGGCTTACAGTGGCGATCATTGAAGTTTTGGAATTTCCACCAAGACTGTCCTTCAGCAACCTAACGAGAAGAAAATAAAATTTGGGCTAACGTTGATAAGTTACTAACGTTGATAAGTTACTCCAAAAATATATAGTATGCTAAAAAAGCTCAATTCATACAAGTGAAGTAGCCCATGGAATCGGAGCTTATCTCCGGTTCTAAGATAGTGATAAGCGATTGAGAGTTGCCGATTCCCCCTGGAGGGGACACTAATCCATACACCACAGGCCACTTAGCTTCCAGCAGACGCTAGTACTCATTTACCTACGTACCAGAACCATGGAAAGCAGAGGTTGAAAAGAATCTTGGAAAACTGCTGGGATCAAACTGGGGACCTTGTGGTTGGAAAGAAGAGATCTTATCAGCTGCGTCAACCAGTTTGCAACACAAGAATGATCTCGTATTCTCGTCAGTTCTTATTCTTTTAAAAACTTTTAACCAAAGCAATACGCCTCGAAAAAACATGTCACAGTCACATCTTTAGCAAAAAATAAAAACTGAAGAAAATCAGGAGTTAATATAATTTTTTTTATAAAGAACTTAGAACTTGGGGGTCTAAGAATCTCTCAGATATCTGGAAAATTTAAAAAAACCCTCAATGAAGCAGACAGATCAAACAACACCGGGGTGACTTGGCTTCTCTTTTCGACAGGTATATTTCGGTTCTTTCAAGTCCTCCGTTTGAAAATCGAGAGGCTTGGCCTACGGTTTAAAGTCCATATACGCGAGAGGAGTGACGTGAAGATCTAATATAATCATTTGCAGATGTTACAGCATTTTCTACACAATTATAATTGGAAGCGGCAATTGAGATTGGGCTTATTCTTATTAAACAGTAAGGCTTCTTTGAGTTTAAGATCAATGGGATTGCTGGCTGTGTTTATAATAGAAAAACAAGAAGGTGTGTATACATTTTTACAAGAAAGAGATTCAGAAAAGTGCTTAAAATATGTGAGTGCTTTAATCCTTGTAGAAAAATGGCGACTTGTTTCACCGGCAATATAGCCGGAATTACATCCCGCACAAGTAAATTGATTTACTGCCAGGGAAAGAGCATCAGAAGTACGAATTTTAAAACTAAACATGTTTTCAATTTTGAGACGGAAATAAAAACTAGTTAACTGATGTTGAGATTCGTATTACAAAATGAAGGGAAGTTTAAAATAGGGTGTTTTGTTATCATCATTAACACGTTGCTGCTTTAAACTAAAAAGAAGGCTTATTTAGCAAATTAGATACTGTTACTCGTTTTGTCAATGATGTATCTTAGAAACGTTGTTGTTTTTGTTTAAATTATATTTTTCAATTGTAATGCAAACCAATGAAGAAGTTGGTTACTCAAGAAAGATACTGAAAGTTAACTTTTAGTATCTTTAGATAAAAGTGTAGCAAAAACCTGTGTAGATCTGTTCGGCATAAATTTAATATCTTTCGACGAAAAGTATTTATCCACATCAACTTACCAAGTTAGGATAGAATCTCTATAAGGGATATAGAACTTCTTCTTGTGGTGCTGTTCTCGATCAGACAGCAAAGAAATAACTTTTCCAAGCGTATGGAGAGACTTGTTAATACTTCCGCCTTCCTGTATAATCAAATGATTAATATATAATCAAAATGGAAGTTGTAATGTTCAAAGATCCATTGTCATTAGTACAGGCTATAGGAACGCTGGTCGCTCCATACATATGCCAGAAAACTAAACATTGTAATATATCATATATAGCACAAATGTGCTAGTAACTAACTTGAAGCCACGTGCTAGTAGCTAAATTGAAGCCACTATATTGGGTACTATGGCTATTAAGATGAACTCAAGTATAGATAGCACAAACGTGGTATAGTAACTAACTTGAAGCAACTATATTGGGCACTATGGCTATAAAGATGAACTCAAGTATAGATAGAACAAACGTGCTAGTAGCTAACTTGAAGCCACTATATTGGGCACTACGGCTATAAAGATGAACT
>JAOTRI020136254.1:0-11047 GCA_028564885.2 Zoanthus sanctaehelenae
AAGGACCTCGACTGTTTTTTGTAAAATTTAAGGACTTTTGAGGCCTCAAATATTGGAAACTGAAATTTATGGACTTTTATGGTTTTTGAGGACCTGGACGAACCCTGGTTTAACACTGCTATTTCTGTTTCTAAGAATAAACATCTCTCATTATACTAAGGATAACAATAACATGATAATACCAGAAAAGAGAACTCAGACAAAAATCTTGGTGCCAGATTGTTGGGTTCAAATCAAATCCGGAAACTGAATTTTTTCCGAGTATCATCTTTGCTACCCTAAAGATCTTAGAAAAGCACATCCTACAGTCACAGCTACTTAAAATATTGTTGCTAACCTTTTCTTTTAATTCTTGATTGGTGGAATCGTTATCACTAGATGAGTCACCAGATTGGTGGGTTCAAATCAAATCTGGGAACTGGATTTTTTCCGAGTATCATCTTTGCTACCCTAAAGATCTTAGAAAAGCATATCCTACAGTCACAGCTACTTAAAACATTGTTACTAACCTTTTTTTTTAATTCTTGATTGGTGGAATCTTTATCACTAGATGTGTCAGCTCCCCCTTTACTCCATAGTACAACAGCTGTGATTATGGGACCCAGGAGCAGTGCACAGTACGGTGGCATATACAAACCAATTGAGACATAGCGGTTCGTAGAAGGTAAAATGTAAAAGAAGAATGACTGATGGAACTTCTCCAATAAGTTATTCAAGCTTCGGTAGATACCTTCCAGCATCCTTGGAAAAAAAACAGAGAAAGCTCGGGTTATGAAATATTCTCAACTGTGTTCAATCAAAGTCTATCTGTATCTATGTGGCTCATAAGGCCATGTTCAACAACCTTCTCCAACTTAGGCGATCTGTTGCCTGATGTATCCCTTCCAAGTATATGACCGATAAGTGTGTTAACTAGACTAAAAAATATTTATCTGTGTTAAGTAATATTTACAATTGGCATTACGTTTTGGATATTGTAAAACAACAATTAGGGATGGCTTATGGTTAGGGTGTGAGAGATGTTACATTAGGGTAAAGGTTATGATTATTCAACCTTAAAACTTATGGATTGAGGACATTTTCCATTATTGCACCCAGGCTTTGGAACGTCCTTCCTCTTGAGCTCCGTACATGCACGTCCCTAGATGTTTTCAAATCAAAGCGAAAAACTCATCTTTTTAAATATACTTTTAATTTGTAATTTTGATTCTTATCTGTTTTTTAATTATTATAATAATTATTATTATTATCAGCTGATAATCAACACTATTGTAAAGCGCCGCTGGATCGTGGAGAATCTGCGCTATATAAGTTTTTATATTGATATTTTTATTATTATTATTATTTTTTATTATTATTATTATTATGATTATGATTATGATTATGATATTATGATTATAATGAAATGAAAATGGTAGCTGACATCGCAATGGTCACAGTAATTCATTGGTATGGATTGCAGACTACAGAGCGGTTGGACACACAACAGTGAGGTTTCGAATCCTGATGTGGACATCTGAGGTATGATATTTGTACAAGAAAAAAGGTAGAAAATTAAGTATCTAGATAGATAGAAAGATAGAGAGAAAAAACTAATTGGAGAAACGCAGAAGAGGAATAAAAAAATTATGAAATTATTTACAATCTTCTAAGTTCTCCAAAACATTTAAGCCGTAGTTTTTTAAATAACTAAAACTCTAAATCCCTTTTAGAGACAGTAAAAAATAACCTAACCTAATCTTAAATCAAAAATATCCTGTATCATAAACTCCCCTTAAAAAAAGACAAGAAGCTGAATCCTTGATTCGTGGCCAATCAACCTGAGTAATTGTACAGGGTTGCCACAAAAGTTCCATTTTAAAATTCCCTGACTTTTCTTTTACTATTCCCTGACCATAGTTACAAGGTTCCCACTCACAGGCCAGAAACAAAATCCGACTTTTCCCTGACTTTTCAATGACCAAAACCAAACATCTCACTGGCCCTCTAGTTAGAGAAATGACACTGTCTGAATTCAGTTTCCCTGAACAGATATGAGATGGCAGGTTTGTCTAAAAATGACATGTGACTTATTTGTCCCCAGGCCTTCATAAAAAAATTGGCCCTACATTTGTTTGAGCTAGCACTTGTTTTGCCAAAAGTGTGAGTGCTGTCTGCAAACAAACACACTTTGGTTATTTCTTGAGGCAATTATTCTCTATAAGCAAGAAGAGTAAGCAAAAACTTGATACAAAATTCCCTGACTTTTCACTGACCCGTGGGAACCCTGAGTTAGTATATACTGAAAGAAAGTTGGAAAATCAGTTAACCTTAGAACAGTAGAGTGTAACCTGCTTTCAAAATATAATAATTTATATTCAGCACAAAGTTGCAATGTTTTATATTAATATATTTTTGTGCATGCATTCAAAATAAAAAGATTATCTTACGTTCCTGTGTCCCTGAATCCTCTCTCCCCATATGCTCTATCATGAACCCCCCTCAAGGTCAATGCCTCAATCCGATATCGATGATACAGCCCATGATTAGCAGTAGGCAAACCTGCTGCCTGGTAGCACATCATCATAAACATAGATGTCAAGACATGAAGAAAATCATACCAGTTACCACTTCCAAGATGATCATAAGCCTGCAGTGCAATAACCACAAAATAATAGAGCTAAGCAGGAGCTCATAAGTACTGTAGGAGAGAGTAACTTCCATAACAGACCTATGTCACGGTGTTTTTACGAACTGGTTTATTTTTAGATCGCTTTTAGCAGGAAATTTCAATAGAAGTTTCAGTCCCGGAGGAATCAGAAAATTCATACAAATTAACAGTGACGTTATTGATCAAGGTTGGACGCATGTGATTGGTTTGAATTTGCAATAACTGAACTAAAAATAAGTTGGTTCGTAAAAACGCTATGACACTAGAACATTGAAGTTGCTCGCTCCTGAACTAAGTTATTTCTAATGAAAAGTGAGTGCTGCAAGTACACTATTTTGTTATGTTGGCATTGCTGTTCTGTTTTCGGCATAATATATACGTTCTGTTACTGTAAAGAAAGAAGGAATGAACTTGGGTCGAATGGTTTTCATTAAACCGTGAAACACTACACTTTACCGAAAATACACTTTAATTAGCAAAATATAATTTTAGCGAAATACACTTTATCAGACTTTTGTGATAGCGTTCACTGACTGCATGTATCTTGTGTACCGAAATGGTTGTGAAATCAACTCTCGATACGATACAGAGTTTACTTGGCGGTAGCTAGGAGGGCAAGTCCTCTGAAATATTAAGAGAGCACTAATAAGTTGACAAAATACCATATTTCTTTGATGAGCCCTTGGGGGGGGGGAGGGGCACCTGCCCCTTCTAGCTATGGTTGTGTTTGAAGCGCTCATTATATGAATTGCATTTTTGCTGCTAGTGACGTGTGAAGATTACACTGTGTTCCAAATAGAAGACCACTCGTCTCACTGACAGCAATTCTATTGGTCTGCCAATAACCCTTACATGCAAAACTGAAATTCACTTTCTTGGAATTAGAAATCGAGAAAGTAGATTAAATACTCCACTAATGGCAAAAACTAGTGGAGTGGATTGCAGCCCAGTGGAACAAGAATGTACTAAAGACATTCAATGCAATAGAAAAAATAGTCCATTCAAACAAACCCAGCATCCTATAAAAACATTTATTTATGAAATCTTCTGAAAAACAAGAATCCAGACATGGAATTCCTGAAACAAGTTAGTAATCCAGAAATCCAGCCAAAGAAATCCAGCATCAGATCAAAGAAATTAATCCAAAATCCCACCAAGAAAATGCATAATGCTATCAAGGAAATCTAGAACACCATGAAGGGAATTGAATCAAGTCAATGAAATTCGGAATCCTATAAAGGCAATCTTAATTTATATTAAAGGAATCCAGAATCCAGTAAAGGAAGTCTAAAATCTTAAAAAAAGAAACTTATTATCTTATCAAGGAAATAGAAAATCCTATATCAGAAAGCCAAAATCTAGTCAAGGAAATCCGAAACCCAGTCAAGGATATACAGCATCCTGTGGAGAAAATCAAGAATACCGTCATGAAAATCCAGTATTAAAATCATGAGATTCTAGTAAAACCTTAAAAAGCTAACCAAGAATCCAGAGATAGGAAGCTCAAATCATGTAAATGTAATTCAGATGCAGTGAAAAAAATGAAGAATCCTGTTGAGGAAATCAAGAATCCTGAAACAAATCTCCAAGATACTATCAAAGAAATCTAGAATCCTGAAAAGGACTTCCAAGATACTATCAAAGAAATCAAGAATCCTGTCAAGGTGTAACCCAGAATGCTCACAGTCAAAGGAACCAGAATCCATTCAATAGAATCTAGAATCCAGTAAAAGAGATCCAGAAAGTACAACCAAGGAATCCACAATCCAGTCAGGAAATCCAGACACCAGTCCAGAAAATCCAAAATCTAGTCACGGAAATCCAGAATCCTGTCAGGAAATTCCAGGATCCAGTGAATAAAATCCATCAAAGGAATCAATAATGTAGTCAAGGAAATCAAGTATGATCGGAACTCATGTACCAGTGCTTCACCTGTGTGTGGAGTGCTGCTGGAATATTCTCCTTCCGGCTTAGTTTGACAACCATGTTAACAAGATCTAAGTTAGGCAGCTGGCCATTTATTCCTTCAATAAGAATGTCAAAGTGGTTCACTTTGTCAGAGCTCATTTCCAAGTTAATGGCAGCTTGTATGGATCCAGCATGGCCCTGCAGTGGTGCTGACTTGATGTCTGTAACCAAAAAAAACCCTTCTCAAAAACATTTAGTAGGAATTTAGCCACTTCATTAATGTTCCAAGTGGAAAACTATCCATAGATAAAAGGAAATTGTATGTGTGTGGCTTTAGCAATTTTGAACTAGTAAAAAAATACACACTTGATGCATCTATTATAAATTCTACAATCTGATTGGCTACAATACTCACTTTCATTGAGGTTATATATAGTGCCTCTTTCTTGTTTTTAAAATGTTTTGGAAGAGGAATTTAATGCTCTTAATAGAAAATCAACTTCAGAAAAAAATTTCATAGGTAAAAAAATAAATTATGATTTCATAGTTTTGCTCAATGAAGAGTAACTGGTGTGTCATTAGCATTCATGGCAGTTTGAACAAATTCAATAATATTATTGTTTATTTACACATTTTTATTGTTCTTTTTTTTTCCTTCAGAGATTTAAATTTAGAATCAATATTCGCTCTTAATTTCAATTTGAATCAATAGAATGACACAGGGTTTACATAAGCTTTTGAAGTACATGGGAACCTTAACTTGGGTACATGAGCTTTTGAAGTACATGGGAACCTTAACTTAGGTACATGAGCTTTTGAAGTACATGGGAACCTTAACTTGGGTACATGAGCTTTTGAATTACATGGGAACCTTAACTTGGGTACATGAGCTTTTGAAGTACATGGGAACCTTAACTTGGGTACATGAGCTTTTGAAGTACATGGGAACCTTAACTTGGGTAGGCAGGCACTTGCTTGTTATAGAATGGAGTTCTGTTCAAAGTTATATACTTTAGGGGACATGTAAGTGTGTGCGAGCAGCAGGGGGAAGGGGGAGCTTTTTCAAGAAATTCCTAGAAATAGTTTGCAGTTATTTTCAGTACCTTTTAGCTTCTTTGGATCAAAAGTCTGTTTTCATAATATAATTAAAACAAAGTTGATTGTCCACTTATATCTTTGATCTCTGAAAGCAGATCTTTCATCTCAAGTTGATGATTATGTTGATCAAAGTAAACAGGTTCCAGTAGTCCTGGCTAATAATGAATACCCTTATGAGAAGATGAGTTTTTTTCTTATGTTATCTGTCATTAATCATACATGCCTACTGTATGTCACAATGTTGCCAAGTTTTTGTTATGTATGCAAATTTACCTTTATTTACTAGCTTAGCTCTTGTCATTCGTGCAGCCAATAGATTACAAGCTGTAACTCTAATTGATAAATAGAATTCCAAAAATTTACAAATAAATTCATACAGTAGCTACTTAATTGAAAGTATAACTATATAGCTTTAAGATTGATCATTTTGAAGGAAATCGTGCATTGTCCAATGTTCTTATTTATGAATCTGAAATTACTAATTTCTGTAACTCATATTTTCATAAGCAGCTCAAATATAGTAATGCTCTTTTTAACAATTGATGCCGAAGGCCCAACAGAATGAGAGGTCTAATTGTTTTAGTATTTTCCAACATATTGAGCCAATATTGAATATAAATACATGCTAATTTGGAGATGCTACATGAGTAAATTTTTCAATTTGCAACTCTCGTTCGTGTCTGTAAAAAATCCATGAAAAGTAGCAATATGTCTTTTTCTAATGCTTGTATCTTACCATTGGATATTTTCACTCCATACTTACTGTAATAGCTGTAAAAACCCAAATTATAGTTGCTGATGTAGACAAAAGTTGAGGAAAACTTTTATTCTAGATTATAAACTATTAAACCGAGGCTCCCTTTAACCAAAGAGAGTCAGAGATGATTTCAAAATGACTTCCTTACATGAGGATGGAATAGCATGGTATGCTGTCAGCCAAGCCTGCATTCCGATTTCTTCCTCTTCTGTCACAAGAAATATAATATCTTTTGACCAGTAGCTTCTTTCTGTAGAAAGCGGGAAAACAATTACAAGGCATTTCTTTGTTATCAACAAATGCCCAGCAGCAACAGGCAATATTGCTGGCAATTTGCACTGTCATGTTTGCAGGAGGGGAACTGGCATACATAAATGGAAAAAACAGCGTTCATTACTGCAATAATGATTAAATTAAAAAATAAAAAGAATAACCTGAAGTTGTCATGAAATGTACTTTTGAATATAGTACGTACCCCAACATTTTGAGTCAAATTGGGGTGTTGACAAAACGTGGACCCCCCATTCTGGACCCCCCATTCTGGACCCCAATCTGGACCCCATTCTGGAACCCGTTCAGTCATTCTGGACCATATTCGCATTATTTCCTTTCCTTTCCCCATATGGGGTCCAGAACGGAGTCCAGAATGGGGTCCAGAATGGGGTCCAGAATGGGGGGTCCACGTTTTGTCAACACCCGTCAAATTGGCAAAAAAAAAATGTTTTACTTAATAACTTTGTGCAAAAAGATAAAACAAAACAATACTTTATCATATCCAAGAAGTCTTACATGTACAGTATGTTCACATCACTTGTTTCAGTCAAATGTGACTGCTCAGTCCATATTCTCTTTTGTTGCAATGTGAATCATTACTTGATACCTCACCACATTTTAAAAGTTAAAATTGCATTTATTTATTGTCTTTTAGTAAATTAAATTTCATTTTGAAAACTTACTAATCCAAATAAAATAACAAATTTTGAACAGATATAAACTTAACCTGTTTATTTTGGGGAAATATTCTACAATTGAGGAATTAGAAATTAAACATTAGTCAAATAACCAATTGCTGCATTAAGCAGCTTTATTTACAATCTTCAAACTAATGAATATTTAACTTTTGCAAGACCAGTTGCATGTCAGTTAAAATCTTAATCTGTAGATCATTCTTTTCAAATCATAAAAACTGATTACTTACTATAGCATAATTAAACAATTATAAAATGATTCCAATGATGAAAATAGTTAAAAAGGTAAACCCTTATTTAAACATTTTATAATAAAAATAAATATAGAGACTTGATGCCTCCATGTCTTGCTGGATGTCATTTTCGAAATGAGACCACATTACAATTAATAGTAAACCATGCAGTGCTGATTTACAAACATATAGGAAGTCTGTCTTCTTCAAACTCTAAGAACATCGCCAACTTTGATACTTCTGTACACTGACAGTAGCATAATGCCAATTCTGTTGTAAACCTAAAGACTTATTTTAGTTGTTTTCTGGTCAAATCTGATGATCTCTGATCTTTAAAAGAGAGGATAATTCTGATAGTAGTTATAATTTATAGGTTCTCCATGTTTTGAACATTGCTAACATTAATTTTTATTGTAAAATTAAAAAGGTATCCCCTTTATTTGAAATAAATAAAAAGGTGCGCTCTTTCTTTTAACATAAATATGCATCCCCTCTGATAAGGACATCAAACCACAGGCTCATGGAGAAGTGTGTTCATGTGTTTATATAATTTTGTCATATAAAATTTGACTGGGCTATTTTGTGTTACCCTGGCCAAATAAAGACATATAAATATTTAAAAAATTCCCAAGATTAACTGAATATGATCGTAGGAGCACAAATGACAATAAAACTTTCAGACAAATATATGAAAAATATTTTTAGACATGTTTCGGCATATCTTATGCCATTTTCAAGAGTAAGTTATAAAGTTCGTTATAAGCTATATATACATGTTCATGATATGCCGAAACATGCCGAGGATTAAAATATTTTTCGTATATTTGAAAGTTTTATTGTCATTTGTGCTCCGATCATTTTAGAATATTTACTAATCTACCAGACTTTTGTGTATGTTAATCAAAGCATGCGTCAATGGTGAAAGCCGCTGCACAAGATTGCGTAATCAGCTAATTCTGCTGTGGCCACGAGTACGAGTCACTTATAATAGATTTTGTCCCTGTTAGAGGAATTTGGAATTTGTTGTCAATTGTCCTGCTGATGTTTGGGCTGGATTGAATGAAAAAAGGGAGGTAGGATAATCTGTTTTAAGATCCCAGGAATGGATTTTGTTTGGAAAATGTACAACGTTTGAAATTGGGGGCGGTCGTCACAAGGTACACGTGCACCAATGCATACGCCGGTATTGGATGGTGGATCGGAGGCACCGATTATAATCCTTTTTTATTTATTTTTGCTCCAGTTCGTGTAGAGTTTAAAAATGTTTAAGTAATTTCTGAAGTACGAGGCCGAGTTTGCTATTTAGGGATATTAGTTGCTGCAGATCAAATGCAACGGCTAAATGTTGTCACTTTTTTTACTTTTTGGTCACAAGTGAAGTACGGGCTTACATGAACTTGTAAGTTGCATCATGCAATGCAACGTTGTAATTGTATTTTAGTGCTGTTCTCTCAATATAAGTTGATGATGTGATTTTATGAAGGCTGGTGCAAAATATTTCTTTATCGCTGGTCGAATATTCATTTTGTTTTTGGCCGAACATCGATAGGTTTTACTATGCCATCTGTTGTGAAAGGCGATGAAGCTGTTGATAACAGTCCTGCACCTCAAACAACAAATTCACACCCGGTTGAGAACAGTGACGTTACAAAGAAATGTCCATTCATGGCAGCAAAGGCAAAGGAGGAGAAGACTGCAGAGAAAAATAATAAAGCAGATGGTCAAGGAAATGGTAATGCCTAATGGTCACAGAATTTGTTTTTTGTTTTTCTTTTAATTACTTGAGTGCATTCTGGTGTGTGTACAAGGATCGCTTAGTGACATATGCATTTATTATAGATTTTTATTTTCTCATCCAATTTAAAGACCAGTAATAGCGTTTTTTTGCGTTTTACTTCAGAAACGACAGCAGACGTTCCTCCTTCAGGAACAATTACGGTGCATTTTATAATTCCGGGAGTAAACGAACCAGTTGAAACCACGGTAAGTCCACTGCAAGAATGCAAACATTGAAATTTACATTGTCATTGTAATTAAGAAATAAAAACAAATGACAAATTGACATAATTTTGACTGTTATTTCAATGTGTTTTAGACGTACTTGGCAGATTATTGGAGGCCACTGAAACAAGGCCTCTGCATGAGCACTCTGTTTTTTTGCCAACTGTGATACCGGCATTTTTTGATGCGAAACTTAGTTTTGAATCAACCTCGACAATAAATCCTCAGAATTTAAATTTCAAATTTTTAATTTTGAGGTACTTATTGTTAGGTAATATGGGCACATTTTGCAATTTTCTTTGGACTTAAGCTGAATGCATTTGCAGTGATCTTAACAAATGCTTTGTTTATCTAGCAATGTTTGATATTTTTGCATTTCTAGCATTGCCATTGTATGAAGAATAATGATTGATAACTATGAACCAAATTAAATTTCAAATTTTTTGCTACAATGAATAAGATACTGTTTTTGTTTGATTTTCTGTTGCTTTACAATTTTTTAGCAAGACTACTATTCTCATAAAACTGAATCTTAGTAATGTGAAAGGTACAACTGCTTTCTGATCAATTTTTGAATAGCTTCTGTTAGTAATTAATAAAGGTTTAATTATTACAACACAGCAAAATTGATTTTTTTGCATGGTGGCAGATAAAGTTTCAATATACGTATATAATATATTATATATATATATTTATTTATATACATATTTAACAAATTATAACATCCACTTGATGGAATTTAAAATACTATGCTGTCATCTGAAACAATGCTAAAAGTAAGATATAATTAGGGCAAGTTTATTCTAAGAGTGCAACTTTATCTGGCAACAATACTCGGGGAATACCTGAGGCCTTTTGACTCATAAATACAGTACCCCCTAGGAGTAAGCTAGCAAGTGTGAAAATCAATTGCTTTTTTAATTGATGCTGATAAAGTAAGAAAAAAATGAATATGTTTTACAGCTGAGGTTTTCAGTGAAAGACTCTATGGTAATTTAAAGTGTCAGTCAAAAATTTAATTTTTTACAATGTAAAATTTATCCATTTGTAATGTCAGAGTAATTCACTTGTGGTTTAAAAGTTTTCAAATCACCTACATCTGTAAAATAATTTGTAATAATTGACATAGTTATATGATTATCTATTCAAACTGCACCATAAAGAATATAAATTGAAATAAATTAACTGGTATATTCTTTTAAATATACTGACTTTAAAGCCAAAGGAAGCACCATGGAAATTAATCAGGGGTTTTATTATGTATTATGCAGCAATAGGAATTCAGGCTTTTTAGTAGAGCAGATATGTGCTTGGATTGTTCATTTTCTGTTAAAAGCATGAAATTTGGCACAGAGATAGTTTTCAAAAGGACGAAAAACATAGGCTATGGAGGCAGACCTGAAATTCCAGTTTTGACCAGTTAAGGGTGATT
>JAOTRI020136265.1:0-11046 GCA_028564885.2 Zoanthus sanctaehelenae
CCCGAGACCCGAGACCCGAGACCCTAAGCTGACCCGAGACCCGAGACCCTAGGGTCATAGTATGTTACCTCTGCTTGGTACTGTAGTTGCAACAGAACGTTTTTCAACGGTTTTAGGTCGGGAACGTATTTTTCTACAACAAATCAAAAGTCGTAAAAAAATTCTCTTTCCTGAAGATGTTGAAATTCTTAATGCCAAGTTTGCGCGCAAAAAATTGAGGAAGGACTAACGTCTGAAACGTCAGTAAGTATTCTTTCTTTTATACACTGTATAATTTACATATTTATTTCTAAAATATGACATTTATAGTTGATAGCATTTAGTGTATTTGTGGTTTTCCACGCGCGTTTTGCTCTTTGAGCTCATCTCATTCAAACGTAAAAAAGAAATAAACAGAATCAATCAATTAGTAACAATTCCAGATTTTCGCTTTAATGGTAAGCAGATAATATTGTTGTGTATTTTACAAATAAAATACTCCCATGAAAACATTTAACGGAAGGCACGTTACTTAAAGAATAAAACAATTCAACGGAAGTATGCTACACTTTCCCCTTGTAAATGTGTATGATAGCACTACAGTGTTCACGTTCAATGTTCCCTAATTAGTGTTAGTATCTCTATATCTTGAGAGTTTTCTTACTACTCTACCGCTACGCGTAGTTTTTTCAGGAAAACTTTCACTGGGGCTGTCATCAGTGTTGGTTGGTAATGCAGCCTCTGACATGGGCCGCAGGGTTCCATCGGGCTGCACTTCAGGTTGCGGCGGAGCTACCACGGTGTTGGCTTTTGGTTCTGTTCTATTCGCAGCAAGAGCACTCGGCAGCAAGATGTTTCCTACTACAAGGGTTCCAACTTCTTCATCAGAATAAAAAGCCACTAATCTGGCTCGTTGCTGATCCACGTGTCCCTTCCACTCCATACCTTTCACACTCACTCGATACAGTACTGGACCTACACATTTGATAATTTCTCCCGGGATTCACTTAGGAGCAGTGAGAAAGTTCCTGACCCACACCTTGTCTCGTTCGCTGAAACGTTTCATCAGTTTGTTGACATTCGCGAGAAACTTTCGGTCAATTTCCCGTTTCAGGTTGAGCTGTAATACATCGACTCTGGTGTTCAGGTCTCTTCCCAATAACAACAATGCTTAGCTCTGTCCAGTAGTACCATATGGTGCTGTCCGGTATAGGCCATCAGAGACCAGTCCAACTTGTGCTGTAGTTTTCTAAATGTTACATCTGCTTTGACAACATGCTTGAAACTAATTTGGACAAAACGTTCAGCAAGACCGTTCGTTGCAGGGTAGTAGGAGCTCTCATAACATGTCGAATGCCGTTTTGCTCCATAAACAGATCAAACTCTGCGGAAGTGAATTGAGTACCATTATCGGATACTAGCTGTTCTGGTATACCCATTCTGGCAGACTGTTCGCAATGTTTTCACAGTTTCGTCAGCTGTGATGTTTCTCATTAAGAACACTTCCGGCCATTTACTGTGCGCATCTTCAACAACCATCATTATGTTGTTTTTAAATCGATCAGCAAAGTCTACAAAGCAACGCAGGATACTCTCATCTGTGTAGTGGCACAGGCGTTGAGTCGTTTGCAATTTGTTGGCATTCTACCCAGCGCTTGACATGCTCCTCTATTTCTTTGTCTATACCGGGTCACCACACATAACTGCAACAGCTGCTACACAGTGGTGGGTGGTGGGGCAGGAAAAAATATGTTAAAGCCCTTAATTATTTACGAATGTCATTCCCCTAGCTTTCTCGCGTTTGCGGCGGTAGCTGACAGACGTCATCGGTGCCCAAAATTTTGCCCCCCAATCAAAATTTGCTGCCGCCGCCTCTGAATAACTTCGGCCAAGTCCTTTTATTTTCACCATGCCAATGTGAACCTCGTGTAGAACATCTAGGACTTTTCCTCTAAGTTTAGATGAAACAATCACACGACTACCCCACATTAGAATACCTTCGTGTACCACAAGCTCTTCCTTGCGGATCGCATAGGGTTTAAGCTCTGGAATTGGCTCCAAGGTGACCCAACCGTAACTAAGGTGAGTACTCGGCCTCTGAGTCCCTCTGAGCCTCTCTCCTAATATCTCTATCCGTAACCGGAAGAGTGTTTATCAAAGTGGTATAATAACATTATCGGTATGATCTGCTGGGACAACTGTTTGAGGAAGACGAGACAATCTGTCATAGTTGGCAGGTTTCCAGAGCGAAGTTCTTTCCCGTCGTGTTAAATCTTGCGGTAAAACATTTTATTGCACTGTCAATCTTAAGGTTAATTTTCAAAACATTTGCAGGGTTAGGTTTTTTTTCCTAACAATAACAGTTTTACCCATTCACATAAATCAAAAGTTGTATATAAAACTAGTTGTTGGGGCTGTGATTCTTTTACAATCATTCCATGAAATAACAAGTAAATTTTTACAATTGCTCTATTCGAGATTGTTTTTTCCTCTAATTTCCCGTCGAACTAGGATTACCGCACATAAAGTTTCACTGATAGACAAATGATTTTTCTCATCAATCCTTCAGCGGTCTTTTTATGAACGACATATCTGAACATTTTTCACAAAATTATAAATACATCCAAATTATTCAGCTAACGAAAAAAATTGAAAATAATTTAGAAAAATTTAAAGCTGAGATTAAAAGTGTCAATTGGTCTGAATTACCGGGTTATACCAATCCCTCTTTGGCCTATGGTAGCTATATTAAAAAATATTCTTTTCTTTATAACTACTGCTTCCCGTTAAAAAGGTGCGTGCAAAAAGATATATGTCATACAAACCCTGGATTACGAGAGCTCTTCTAAAATCTTTTAAAAGAAGGAGCACCTTATACAAACGTTTTCTTAATATTCCTAGTCTTCGAAATGAACATCAGTGCAAGTGTTTTAAAAACAAGTTGACAAGAGCGGCGGAACCGGGGGGGGCTGGGGGGCAGTGCCCCCCTTCCCAATAATTTTCTGGCTAACAACTAGAATTTTTGAATAAGAATTTCAGATTTTATGTACTCAATTGATAAACAACGCAGTGTTCATCGCAACTGTTTGGAACCTAGATCGAGCTCATTTGTTGCCCATGCCCAACGTCTCCCTCGTTTGCGCGTCGTGCTTTCTTCTCAGTTGTCCACCATTTTTGTGACATTTTTATTGAAACGTTGAAAATGCAGCGATCAATGAGATCCTTTTTTGAATAGTAGTAACGTACCTTTGATTTTTATGAGTGGTTTTATTAGTGTTTTGGTAATTTTTCAAGCCAGTTGTGTCTGAAAATTTATATTTCAACGCCTTTCAGTAAAAGTACTGCCAGTAATTTAAGTGAAACAATTGTAGCTTCAAGTAAATAACAAATCTATGAATTTTTAACCGTTTGTTTCTGCTTAGATCATTACATCAGTATCAAGTGGTCGTGTATTTAGACCATTATTCAAACCTTACATAATTGTAGCAGTAGCAAGTCATCGAGATTTTCTTCGACCATTTTCTTGTGTTTAAATTATAGCAGTAGAGTACTAATCAAGATTTACGAGCCGTTTTTGTTATGTTTATTATAGACCAATCGGATTCACACTATATCTTATATATGGGAAACATATTTTTTCTGAAACTCAAAGACCCTGTTACGATTATATTCCATAGCTGTCAACCCACGAAATTTTAAAATCTTGAGATTATAGGGATGTAAGATGTACAACCGTAAAGGGATAATGGCTTCGTTGTGAATGGAATTCTCGTGGTTATATCTCATTCTGGCAATCTTTGCTTGTTTCAAAAATGAAGGAGGAAGGAGATAGGCACTGCCTCTGGAACTTCCCTTGTCTTGTGAGCTATCCATCATTGGCTAACGATAGATAAACAAGTTTTCCCACCAAAGCAAAAGTAGACAGAGACTAGACAGTGACAAGACAGCATATTCGTTAATATTACTTTTCTTATTTATACGGTGTTTTGATCAACTGAGTTTTTTTAAAATTACAAACAATGAATTTTGCGTTGCACAACTTTCGACACTTCAGTTTGTAAGACTGAAAATCTTAAAAAAGTGTGAGATTCGAGCCGTTATGCGTGAGACCGGGAGAAAGGGTTGGAAATCTTGAAACTCCCGCCAAATACGGGAGAGTTGACAGCTATAATATTCATTCAGATTGTTTTTAACTAATCTCCTGATTGAATTATTAGTTGAGGGCTTACTGTACTTTACGAAACGGAACGAAATGAAATGAAATGAAACCATTTTACAAAATACAAACAAATCAAAATTTGTATTTTGCGAAATTGGGAAGACAAAGGTTTCAAAAGTTAGGAATGCTGTTCTGTAAACAGTTGTGCAGATAGATTTGCTCTGTTGACCCTGCACAGAGCGAATCTATCTGCACAACTGTTATAAATAGAATACAATATATATTCTTAACGTTTGAAACCTTTGTATTCCCCATTTCGCAACATTTTGCGAAATGATTTCATTTCGTTTCGTTTCGTTTCCCAAAGTACAGTAAACCTTAGTTAAGATATTTCAGTTTCTCTCCATTCAAGAGTGTGTGTTGGTCATGTTTGCCGGCGCATTTACTCTTTAGTGCAGAAGTCACCTGAACTGTCGTCCAGGCCCTATTTTTGTAGCGTAGCCCAAATTTTGCTTGTTCGCTTATCAGTCTAAAAGGGGTGGACCATTAGAAATCGGGGAAGGGGGTAGGGCAATTTCTTTTAGCTACGGTCTGTTTCCAGCAAGGCATGTTGTGCAGTAATGCCTTCACGATTTTTTTTTATGCTAGTTGGCCTTGCTCGAATTTTTTTTTGGGAATTGCCACCCCCCTCCTCCAATTTGTAATGGTCCACCCGTTAATTTATACTTGCTGTGTAATCTCTCAGTATGTCTTGTTTGTACCGGTGTAAAGAAAAAAATTCTTTAGAATCTGTTCCAGGTAAAAACTGTGCCTCTTGACCATCTTCAATGACAAGAATATAATCTTCCTCGTCATCATACATATCACAAGGATAGGCCTTCCACCTTTGCACAGCTTCTTGAAGGATACTGCGATACGGGGCTTTGTTAGAGATGTTCAACCGGACTCTCTTCGCCCTCACTGGTGTGAGTCCCCCTCTGCTCACACAGTAGGTCATCATTCCAAACGCTATTGTTACATATATTTCTTTATCACTGGAACTGAGGAGGTCGGGATAATGTTGTCTTATTCTTCCACTCTTTCGACTTTAAAGACTTAAATAGAGCAAATGATTTGATGTTCTTCCTGGGCTCGGATGTTGACTGTTGCCCTACAACAGACATTTTACAGTGTTATTACTGCAAGTGCAATATAGATTTGACACCATATTTACTTGAAGAACTGCATACAGGTACCATCCACAAATATCCGTGGCATCAAAAATTCTTAAATAATTATAAAATTATTCAGATACCATTTGCAGAATAACTGGTGCACACCATTAAAACACTAATTTACTTCAACTTAAGTCTGTGTAAAAATCAGAATAAAAAAATGCAGTATAGAATATATATACCATTCAAATGTATTAAGTCAAATATAAACATTTACCTGATGTTGATGGCTGGTTCATATCACATTCCTCATTCTGCCGAGCTGTAACATTAAAAAAGGTTCAGATAAGAATTACTACATACCCTGGGTATCACAAACATTTGCATATTGAGGGGTACTTATGGATTAGAGGCTCTTATTTGAATGGGGACATTTTTTTATTCAAGCGAATATGATACCCTAAAACATATTACAGTGCTAAACCTTCCGAACTCCATTCCCCTTCCCCCCCCCCCCCCACTCCTGTCCATTTTCATCCAATTGTCCCTAGTCCCTGCTAGAACTTTGTCCAAATTTTATGGACACTTATGAGAGAAAGGCAAAAGCAGAGACCAAGTGTCCCACCACCATATAAAATCAGACAATCATTACTAGTTTTGCCCTCTATTTTTTTTATTGTTACTATTTGTACCTCAATGCTTCAGCGCATTCATGAAGCAGCAAGAGAGCTGTTGCTGTGGCAGAGTGGTTTGAGCAACAGATTTACAAGCACCAGGACCCAGGTTCGAGTCCACGGTGAATGCACTTCGGACTTCTCTTTTTTTCTCTTTTTAAACTTGAAACACAGCCCTTTCAATAAATTTAAAAGTAGGAGACTATGAATGGAGAAGTAGCCAGCCAGCGCTGATGGCATAATGCCACCATTACAACCTGTCCAGTAGAATTCGGAAGATTCCCCACATAATAACATTTTGTTAGGTATAGAAATTGCCGACCACGGTTCCATATTTTTTCCCAAGTAGCCAACAGCTTGCGTAGGCTGTTGGCGCTTATTGAAAGGACTGGAAAAATCCAAAACATATTTTCTTATTTTCTTTTTTTATTTAAAAAAATCACATTAGTAACTATTTTTTATTTTTCAAAAAAAACAGAACACTTTTCATGCTGAATGTAAACATGTTTCGCCAAACGTTCAAGCAAGATTGGAGTTTGTGATTTTCAGCGGCTGTTAGTATTTTAAAAAATTTATATTGCAAACCACGTGACCACGTAACTAAAGAGGTCTATTACGAGATTTTCGTCAGATGTTTATATCATATTTATATTCTATGAGCGTTTATTATTTCAGTTACTATGTGCAAAAGATGTAAGTAACAAGAATTTGATTAATATTTTTTTTTAGAAAAAAACAACTTTTTTTATGCTAAACGGAAACATGTTTCGGCAAACCTTTGCCTTCTTCAGATCGAAAATTATTTGTTACAATTGTGACGATATATTTCCACCAACTTACTTCCGTTCGATGATCACGTGTTTCACATCACGTATGACTGCTCATGCCATGCTTTCCGGTTTTGTTTGACACTGAAGAAATGTTATAGATTTTGTTAATGTTTTAGTGTTCGAACTACGTTATTAGATTCAAGAACGTTACAACAATGACAAGTATTTGTAAACAGATAGAATAAAATTATGATAAATGAATAACAATGGTACAAAAGAACCTTGAAAATTATAAAGACAATTTTAAATGAACATGTTTCAAGAAAAATTTATAAACCACGCGTAAGCGTAGACCATAAGTGATAGGGTATTTCAAACTGAGCCAAGTGCCAACTATGAATGAGTTGAAAACAATTTTTATTATATGATTATTACTAAGGCGCTTAATGCGTTTGCTCACGCGTAGTTTGTAAATTTTTGTGTGCAGGATGTAGCACCTGCTACCTTGGCGAGACGTACCCACACCTTTCAACACGCGTGAACGAGCACCTCACAAGGAATAAGGCCTCTCATATTTACAAACACCTTGCTGGTTTTGATAAATGTCGTCTTTTAAGTTCTCCTAGTTGTTTCAGTATTCTATCACAAGCCTCAACTCAAATGCAACTTAAAATTAAAGAAGCCATTTTCATTAATTTAATGAAACCCTCTCTCAAACAACAAGTAAAGCATGTTAATTTAAAATTGTTTATATAATTTTCAATGGTTTCTTTTTTGTACATTGTTATTCATTTATCTGTTATAAATACTTCTCATTATAACAAGTAATTTTCGCACTGAAGAAGGCAGAGGTTTGCAATAACACGTTTGCGTTTAGCATAAAAAGTGTTTTTTTTTAAATATTAACCAAATTCCTGCTACTTAGACCTTTTGCACATAGTAACTGAAATAAATATGATGTAAACATCGGACGAGAATCTCGTAAGTAATAGAGTTAAAGACCTTTTTAGTTACGTGGTCACGTGGTTTGCAATATAAATTTTTTAAAATACCAGCAGCCGCTGCAAATCACAAACTTCAATCTTGCTTGAACGTGCTGTAGGCTGCGTATCTAACTGCTCAAAGCTCAAGTCACTCATATTTTAACAAACTGAAATTATACTTACGTTTTCCATAATGTGTGCAAAATTTCCCCTGTACAGCCACAGGTCGACCGCAATCACTACAATACATACTAAATTATAAAGTCAAAGAAAACCTCGTTATGTCCTCGAGCTACCGAAAAGATTATGGGACACTGAACTTGGCCAGATCACTCATGTTGTTGCCAGAGCGTGAAGTCTGGGACCGGCTCGTAAGTTTTTTTGACGTGAGCTTCTGGATTTGGACGCGAGCTTTTGGATTTGGACGCAAACTTTTGAATTTGGACGCGAGGTTTTGGATTTGGACGCGAGGTTTTGAATTTGGACGCGAGGTTTTGGATTTGGACGCGAGCTTTTGAATTTGGACGTGAGCTTTTGGATTTGGACGTGAGCTTTTGGATTTGGACGCGTGCTTTTGGATTTGGACGCGAGCTTTTGGATTTGGATGTGCAGTTGTGGGCCACCGTACGTCCCGTATTGGATTGACACGAATACTAAGCGAACTGGCTTAAACAATTGCCATGTCCATCATTAATTTGTGTCATACTTTGACCGTCAGAGCGAGAAGTTCATTAGAAGACATGGGAAAACCGCAGACTGTTTACAACGCGGGCTTACATGTTTTCGACATTGTCGATAGATAGATTGATAGATAGATTGCAAGCCCGAACCTAAACTCGGCCTACCACAGGTAGCCCGAGTAATTCTTTATTCAATTGTATTTTATAAATTTATTATATTATTTTTGGGAGTTGTCAAAAAGGGCCAACCTCTCCACTTCCTTTCAGGGTGCATTTTCTTTTTTGTTTCTTCTTTTGTAATTTATTTGGATCTTGAGAATAAATTATATATGTATGTATGTATCTGATACTATCATCAAACTCGTGATGATGTACTCTACCAAGAAACCTGTTTCTGTCTAGCCTTCGTATGACTATTTTTTTCTTTATTCTATCAAATACTACTTTATACTAAAAATACTACTGACCGAATTTACAATAGCGGACAACCTTTGTAAGACTGCTGCTAGACCAAGTTTTTTGCACCAGGTCGAGGCTTTGAAGGCTTGGTATTTGCCATGCGGTCAAGAGCTGAATGTCTTTTAAGCAACTCAGATACTCTAGCAGGTCCTTTAGACAATGAAAACCTTTTTGAGCGAGTTAGTTTCATCTATCTCTCATATCGCAACGTACGAAATACTTAACAAAAAGCAGTTTCTTTGTAGGGGCTCGTATCTAGAGCAGGTTAGTTAGGCAAATTTCTTTTTGTCTCATGAAGTGGGAGATAAAGCGTAGCAATTCTTTCTGTAATTTTTGAAAATCTTTACATAAAATCGAAGCTGCCATGTTCTAGACACGTCGCGACGCCAACAAACAGGGTGTCGAAGCAGACAACCCAGAAATTGGCGCAAAATCTAGCATAAGGTGACGGATTATTTATCTTGGAGAACATCATCCAATCAGAACACTGTTCAATTCCACTTGTGTGTAAACGTAGCGAATATATGATACACCATTACTGAAACAAAAGGCTCCATTGTAGCCTAGACTTGTGCCGGAAGTCTTTACGTCACCAATAAAATTTAATAATAAAACTGGATGTAACTCTAGTCAAAAATAACCTTATCCCTATGGGAAATTAACCATAGATAATGTTTTAGCAACATTACTAGAAGATACGAAATTATATTAGAATGGAAAAAAATTGAATATAAAGAAATGAAATAGAAAAAAGGAAAAATGAAAAAAAAAGAAAAAAAGAAAAAAAACGTTTCCAAATGTTTTAACCCACGATCGAATCCGGGATTGCACCTCGAATCTCTTGCATTTGAAGCTGATGCACTAAACACTACGTACTATGCTGAGCTTAGCCCAAAATATGCAGACACCCACCCCAAAAAATAATAAAAATGTAAAAAAAAAGACACGGAGCCGAATCCTTGACTCGTTGCCTACCGGCACGAGTAACAAGTATTTTTTTATTCAGCAATTTTTTTTATCTATTATTTTTTAAAATGCGGGAGATTTTTGAAAAATGCGGCAGAGCGGGAGATCAAGCTAAAATACTTAAGTCTCCCGAAAAATGCGGGAGAGTTGGCAGCTCTGCTGATGATATGGTAGAAAAGTTAATATATTTTTTAGAAACAATAAAAGTAAACATGCAAGGAGGGGGTGTAGCTTTCGAAGGTGATCTCGTAAAGTTTTATGGCGGAGTTCGTGAAATGATGGCGGTAGATTACGAAGAAATTCATTTCGGATTGAAGGAAGTTTTGCCTCCTCAGGTTGATGTTAAAAACATGAGCAAAGAAGAATTCAGACAGATCGTATAAAGCAACAACTTGCTTAATGTACTTTGTAGATGAAAGACTTTTAGTGGCCAAGAATTACAGTAAATGTATGAACGAGTAAGCAACGGTTCGGGTTCAGGAAGTCTACTGTATAGAAAGTTGTGCCCAGGTCACACGAGCGACTTTTGAAGGCGGTTACCAAGCCTCAACTGCTGCTCGTTGCACGTGTGTGAGTTGAAAAAAAGATTTGTTGTTTTATAACAACTTACAATGTGTGCTATAAAGGTGTTGTTCATGTTATTCGGAGAAGTTATTGTATTTTGAAGTGGAAAACCCTCGTTTCTACATCTAGACGATATTGAACTTGGTAAGTTTTAATTAACTTTGAACATTTATATGAAACATGTCGCTGGCGGCGTATCGCCATCACAAACGATCTTGTCATTCAATAAATAGCTTTGCTAGTAAAGTAACGAGTTTTTGACTCTGAAGCTCTGGCTTAAGTAATACTGCGACATTTTCCGTATCTAGGCAATATTTTGTTTATAATTCAAACTGAAATTCTGATTCCACGTACGTGGGCCAGTTGTCCCCTGCGAGCAACTTGTTTGAAAATAATAACCTGAGACTGTTTCTTGACTGCCATAAAAAGTACAGGTATTTCCTAATCTTCAAGGGGTGATGTAAACTCTAATGCATTAGAAATTTAGTTAAAATTAATTTGCAGTGGGTATTCGTACGGTAACCGTGCGCGGACTTGTTTTGTCTATTCGTAAGGACATTCAAATATTTCGATATTTTAACCGCAGTGTCTAGATGTCCGCCAGGCGGACATGATTTTGTGAAAAACTAAATGTCCGTCAATCGATTTTTTTTACAAA
>JAOTRI020136276.1:0-11045 GCA_028564885.2 Zoanthus sanctaehelenae
CAAAGCAGCAGCAGATGAGTCCATTTACACCAAAATCACAAAAAAAGATTTTAACCTGGCAGTATAATAATGTAAAGGGGGCTGATGTAAGTTAAAAAAACTAGCTCTTAGGAATTACATAATAATAACTATAAGATAGTTAAAAACTAACCTATTCATAGAAGTGCATTTAAAACATTCCGTAATAACCCTAGGCAGCAAGCTACTCTTAAATCTTAACCTGTAAGAGGCTTGCTTAACCACTGCAAGAGCATCAAGTAACTAGGATGATTAGTTACTTTTTATCCTATTGAAAATGGCAGTGTGATGCTTTTGCAATGCTCAAAGCTATTGCAAATCTTGATTAACATGTTTCTAATATCACTGGAAATTACTTAGTATAATTAACCGCCACCTGGTTAGCCTAGATGGTAAGATGCCACTAGTACTCTATTGTGCAGGAGGCTCGCAGTTTGATTCCTGGCCAGACCAACACTGAGGGTCTTAAAATAATTGAGAAGAAAGTGCTGCCTTTGCTCTAACATCAGCAAATGGTTAGACTATCACATTTTCTCCTAACAGCTAGTAGCCCTCTTTATATTCTTCCAATTTAAAAAAATTGCTATAATTCAGTTATCTATAAACTAGTATTCCTGGTAAGTAAAGCCATGGCCAGAAAGGCTATTTTACTTTCAACAAAGAGAGCAGTTGAAATTTTCAAGGAAAAGTCAAATACACAGTCAGTTGAAAACATTCAACTTACTGTCTGAAACAAGCCGTAGGATAAAGGAAACTAGCCGATAGTACATTGCTGGTAGCCACCTTGTATTGAAACCTCTGTTCCCGTGAAAAAGCATTGACTGATAAATTATATATCTGAACAAAAACAATCACTTATTTCCTAAGAAGTGGCCGGTTACAGTGAGTGGTGATCCAAAGATCTGACTGGTCAAGTTACAAGCCTTGAGGCAGTAAATTGCAGGAAGCAGCCTTCTATGAAAGTACTGATAAGTAAAAACTATTTCAGGACCAACCTTGGTTTTCAATCTCTTCAGTGAGCAGGTCCTCCATTTCCTCCTCCTCAGCCAAATCCAACGGCAATTCTCCCTCATTATTCACTGCTGCTATATCAGCACCATTATCAATTAAATGTCTGCAATGTAAATTCTTGTCGTAAGCAGAGTTTCAAGTTATGACTTTTGAGGAGTGTCTGCCATAGTTTCGCAAGCCTTCACCAAAATGAATTATGTATAGTTAATAATTATCAAAATGCAAGCAATTTGCAAACTTAATAATTATATGTACATTTAACATTATTAAATTTTCAACCTCGAATATGGCGATTCTAGCATTCTGATTGGTTCACTCAATCTCGGTTATCAGCTCATATACCGAATGACCATATATGGAAACTGACAAAAAATTGTTTATCAATTTGTTAAAAATTTTTTGCTATTTTTAAGTTTGGAAAACTCATGAAATTTAATAAAACAATTATTCCATTCGCACATGTTGGCTATTTACCATCTCATATCCTACGCGCGCTCTTGGAATAATTGTTAAATACACCCAAAAATTCTGGGTGTAAAGGTAATTACATGACCAGCCGAGGCCAAGGCCTTTTCTCGACCGCACCTACAACATATGGAAAAGCCCTGGGAACGAGGTTGCCTCAAAAGAAAGTTATTTCTCTACTACAACTCAAAGTTAATGATAATCTGCTAGAAGAAAAAAATATATATTAAATACCTGGGTGTAATTATGGACCTCATCTTCAATTTGAAACATATACATGAATTATCCAAAAAATAATCAAAAAGTATTGGTATTTTGTCTAAGCTACGTCCTTTCGTTCCTCTTAATACACTTATTCAAATGTACTATTCAGTCATATTCCCTTTTCTAGTTTACGGTATAGTAACCTGGGCGAACACATACGTGTCAAACATTACCCCACTTATAAGCTTACAAAAAAAGGCAATTCGAGTAATTACTCTTTCTAACTTTCAGGCACATAACACTGGCTCCCCTGTTAGACGTTGTTAGACTACATACTGCATTATTATTCCATCAGTTTCATAAAGCAATCCTCCAAAATCAATTTAATGATTTCTTTGTCCTTGTCATAAACCAACATCACTATTGCACACGTCTTGCCTCCAAAACAATCTACACTCTACCGTCAATTCGCACAAACTATGGTCCTTTTAATGTAAGATGTTGTGGCCCTACTTTGGAATACAATAGGCGAATCACATAAACACCTACCTAGAACGTCTTTCAAAATTTCTTTCTGTATATTAATTATTTTCTTCTTTTATTACATCATAATTTTTTTAATTACTTTGTTATTTTATTGGTTCAAGCTAAATATATTTTATTAGATTTAATATCTGATCTAGTATTGTAATTTTAACTTCTAATGGCTACCTGTTTTCAATTAGCCCCTAAGGTATTTTCTTGTAAATGTAAAGTTTCATTTTAAACTGTCTGTGAAAATATAGCATTGTTGTTGTTGCTGTTCTTTTCTGTTTTCGGTATACTGAATGTATTCAAATAGTAACAACAATCCGGTTTCAGTTTCGCCATAATAATGCATGGAGGATATATTACACGAAAGCGCAAACATATAAGATTTATCTTAAAGTGCGCGCGTACGTATACGGGTTTTTAAGAATAAGTTTCAACATTATTAAACTGTTCAGTCAGAGTCTGAGTCGATAATAAATCTTTTCCATTTATTTTTTTTGTGCTCTGTACCAGCACTCTGGTACTACAAAACGACTCATTTTGAAAAAATACAACTGAAATATTTCGTCGTCAAAGAGAAGGAAAGCCACAGTAGCTTGACTTGTCTCTGATAACAAGCAATTCTGATTGGACGTATCGTTTTATCACATGTGAAAATAGCCATACACAGTTTTTAATTGGCTGCGAGCAATGAACGAACAAAAATTTACTAAAAGGATGTTTAATGAATAAATTTTGGTATGTATATAATAAATGGTATTATATAATTATCCATAAAATACTTATATTTCTCCGTTTCGAAAACTTGTTATTTTCACTAGTGAAAGTAACACGTTACCATGGTTACACCTTGATGTGTGCTTCACGGCAGCTTTATGATTCATTCACCATGGCTGCAAAGTTTTTATGGATAATTATATGATAAACAGTAAACAGAATATTACATGGTCGCTTGGAGATACGGATTTTATCTTCTCCTGTTGAAAATATCTCACAAGTGAGCGTAGTGACAAGTGAGATATTTTTTCAACACTCGAAGATAAAATCCGTATCTCCGCGCGCCTATGTAATATCCTCTATTTACTATATACCAACTATTCAAAATTTATTTTTTTCCTACTCCTATTGGACGACAGGACATCACGTCAGACGTGCACGAAAACAAGTGTTCCAGTAAGCAAGCGCTCAGCGAGTAACAATATGTTATTGACCGGTAAATAACAAAACCGGAAATTCATTGTAATTCTGTATAGTTTCAAAGATTCTCTCAACCCAAGTTTGGGTAATAAAAAACTTCTATAAAAGCTGCATTTTGTTCTTCTTTGACAGGTGATATGGAACTTCTTTTTTTCATTTTAATCTCAAGTGGACATTAACCTAAAATGTAGCAGCGACGTTTCATCTAAAACCACTAGGTTTCTTCAAGCACGATCGTTGGTGCGGGCCGAGATGCAAAGTGAGATACCACTCAAGGAAGAGTCCCAGGGGTGAGACAAACGAAACTTGCACCATCGATCGTACTTAAAGAAACCTGGTGGTTCTAGGCGAAACGTTGCTAAGATTCAGGTTAATTTTGTTTTTAAAAATAAACTATTGGTCTTTGGTCATCGTCGTTTAACTAAAAATTGCACACTGTGCATGATTGTGTGAAATTTTTAGTTAATTCAGTTTAATTTTATTTTGTTTATCTATCCTTTCAACTGGATGTTTAATATTCACCGATTACACAACTGATTTTTATGTTATGCGATTTTTCGTGCAATCTTCAATTTGCATATCTTATTACAAGTAATTGGAAACTCTTCTTACGATTAAGAAACTGCGATACAAAAAAAGTTCGTTAACTAGGAATAGTTGATCTTTATTATCCAGTACTTCTTATTAGGTATACTTTGTTTTTTTATCTTTTGTTCTTCATAAAAAAATTTGCACATGGCGTTATATTACAGGTCTTTTTTATAAGAACCAGTAAATATTAACGAGGCTCAAATGTTCAATATGGCCAATCTGAGTCTCGTTCTTATAAAACTGTTCTTATGAAAAATGCGTGTATTTCAGGGTTTTTTCAAATCTATGTCCTCCCATTAAAAATCAAAAGCTTTGTAAAGATTGTATTGTTATTTAACAATCTCAAATTTTTGCGAAAAGTTTACAACATATTTTTTCCTTCACCACAAACCAGAAAGTTTACAACATTTATAGCTATACTCTTTCAGTCTTTGCACATATATTGCAGGCCATGAAAATCATTTTAAGTTTAACTCCTTTTTCTGTTTCACCGAGATAGAGGGTTTCTTGCGGAATGAATTGTATAGTGGGTTGATGACACAATCTACGTTTTCTGGAATATCGCCAGAGTTATTTGTGAGCTCATACCCTTGGTCCCAGGCTCTCCACAGCCGAGAAAACGAGCACACCAAAAACAAAAAAGAGAATACTCCAAGGATCAACAGTGCCACCAGAAAAACTACGATAATATGGAAGTAGAACGAATTTCCTTTTGAAGGCGTAGAACAGCCAACTTGGTTGCCTGTGAAATAATAAGAGGCAAATAAGTTTATCAACATTTCGTTGGATTTTCCATTTACAAAACATGACGACTTCACCAAGGATAAAACTGGTCTTTTTAAAACGGTGGTAGCCACATAGCATAAAATCGAAGGTAAATCACGCTATTGTTTTGATGTCTTAACATAGTAAGGAATGCATTTTTTAATCCAGTGCATCACTTTGCTGTCTTTCAAGTGAAATTCAAAAGATTAGAATTTGAAACTGAAACTTGTGAAAATGTTTAAGAAAAACTTCACTGGAGATTGTTTCGAAGCCATTTATGATGAAGGTGTATTGGACACGTGTGTGGTCGTTAATAAAGGCAACTAAAATATTATATAGTAATGTTTCCTCCATGGCCGCACGTTCATCGCAGAAAAAGATTGCCAAAGGCAAAGATGATGTTTGCATAAGTTATAGTGTCCTACCCCCACCAGCAGGGGTTGTTAAAGGACCACTTTTATCCGTACCGAAGTTATAATGAAACCATAGTGGGGTCGGGGGGGATATCAAGAATCATTTCTACTTTGTACCAAAGATACAAACAATCGCACTATGATGAAACGATTTTTTCAGGTAAGTACGCAAATTGAATAAAGGCTAGTCAAAACATGGAGGTGAGGCATAGTAACTTTTCACGGATCGCACAGCTTACTGACACTGGTGACGTTTCATTCAAACTAAACAAAAACAGCAGGTAAAACATTGAAGACGCTGACACACAATGCAACAGTTCATGCAACATTGACACACAATGCAACAGTTCATGCAACATTGACACACAGTGCAACAGTTCATGCAACATTGACACACAGTGCAACAGTTCATGCAACATTGACACACAATGCAATAGTTCATGCAACATTGACACATAATGCAACAGTTAAATGCAACATTGACACACAATGCAACAGTTCATGCAACATTGACACACAATGTTGCATGAAATGTTGCACCGTGTGTCCACCTCTAAGATATTTGTTGCGCGCAATGTTGCATGAAATGTTGCACCGTGTGTCCGCGCCTTTAGGTCACTTGATGTTTTACTCGTGCAATACACAAAAAGAAAGCGTACAAAATGCCATAATACGCGGTATCGAGAGTTCCGCGGTAGCTTTGGGGTGATGCGGGGATTTGTCTTTTATTTTGTTGTAATATTTTGCTATTGAAATCAGAACTTTGTGTTTTTATAGGGTTGGGGATGTAAGATTGGTAAGAAAAACAAGGCGAGATTTCCAACACAACTTCATCTTAAAGAATAACCACTATCTATTTGCTTATTTGTGCTAAAGTCTGAAACTTTTACCATACTGAAAAGTCCCAGAAAGAACGAAACTTTTCTCTGTGGTTGCACATGACTGTTCAGAATTCCTGTTCATAATAATTGCTTCACCAGCAAGTCAGTTAATTTTAACGTGTTTCTATATGAGAAACGACTTTCGTAACCTGTTTCTCACGGGTTTTTTTTTTAAGATGCATGCGTACATTCCTAAATTAAAAGTTATACTTAAACTAAACTCTGAAACAGCCCACATCATGGAATAAGACAACTCGATCCCAACGGTTGTATCTTTGATCTTCTAATCCCCGTGGGCACAAACACTAAGTTACTGGGCAATATGCACAATTCAATATCAAGAGATTTTATTGCAAACATGGTTCAGGTATGTTTAGGACCCAGAATTCCTAGCCTAAAGAAAGTAGGTCGTAATATAGCATTTACTTACCCGCCGTCTGACTCTGACTGTCAGGCCCTAATGAAGGGTTAGTTCGTTGTTCATTTCTGTCAACTTTGCCTTCTTTTATAATTGATTCTGTGATAACCTGTTGTGTGTTTGTGGAGTCTGTTATGTATTTTAAAGTAATGGCAGGTAGAGGTGCTTCTGTTTGTGACCTATTTACCACTTCTGCAGTTGTGTTTCTGGTCAACCCACTTGTTGTCATGGTAACTTGAGGAGGAGTTACTGGTAATGTCCGTGGTACTGAAAACTCTGAGGAACCATACATTTGGGTAAGTTACACAAGATAATGATGAGTAAGAGAGTAAATTCCCCATATAGGTCTTATTATTAGTATAATCCCTCTTAAGTTGTTTCAAGATATGGTACTCAGATTTTCTGCGCTTGTCTCTTGTCCGTTGCATAGCTGTTTTCGTGGAATAGACGTGGTGGATGAAATATGCATGGAAGCAAATTGAAAATGGGCGGACCTCACGGGTTCTTTGAGACGTACAATATTGGTGGGGGGGGGGGGGCTGTGAATCATATCTAACAATAACTTAAAATGGATAACCATGGAAACATATAGAGAACTATCCTATATATGGAGAACACACTCTCATATCTTACTTTTTATCCTTATTTGGTAATTAACTACTAGGTACACAATGACATTCGTGTTATGTCGCAATTTGTTTTTACGATCCACCAGAAACTACATAAGCGGACGTGGTGGATGCAGCTGTTAAGATCTCTGCTTTCCAACCACAAGGTCCCCAGTTTAATCCCGGCACTTTGCAGAGATTCAAATATTTGTGTGACCCTCTTTTCAGCCTAAGCCAACTCAGCTTTCTATCCTTCCGGGGTAGGTAAATGAGTACCAGCTAACCTGCAATGGATTAGTGTCCCGTCCAGGAGGAGATTGACTCTCATCCGCTTAACACTACTGAATCCGGAGATAAACGCCGGCCCCCATGGGCCACTAGATTTGTAAAAGGATTTAATTTTTAGCTTAGAAACTACATGGATCAGTAATCAGTTGAGAGAATGTGAAGTAAATATTGGCAATCCGGTTTCAAATCCTTCTCTAACTTCTGAAGCAACTTGTCCTTGATGATCATAGAGTCAACCCTTACAGTTAACAATTTCATAAGTTCCTCTGCTCCATTGATTATACATATTCGCAGTGGAGGATCAAGGCTTTTCGGAAAAGGGTGCATGGCTAAAATTAAAAAAAATTTAAAAGTCAGGTTCTATTCATAGATGGTTTGGTATCTTACGTTTCTGTGATCGACAAACAAAGGAAAATTGAAGTTTAATGGCAGATCTAGAATTTAAAGCCAATTTGAACAAGTGACAATTTATTAAACATAGCTGATCATTTGAAACGTGACTCCTGCCAAACTTCAGCAACTTATTCTTTCACTTTACGACGGAATGTTTGACAGTCTCCTCTATATCATGTTAGCTACATGATATAGAGGAGAGATTATTCCGTTGTTTTACTTTCTTGCTCCAAAAAGGGGGTTGGTTATCCACCCAATCTACACTTCTTTCCCCCCCCCCCATCCCTTCCATCTTCCTAAATCCGCCATTGATCCAATTTGCATACACCGAAGAGTTGTGACATATTTGTGACATATTTTCCATATCTCCAATCTTGAAAATATTGCCTTCGTCATTCCTTTGTGTTTACAGGTTAACTCGAACTTATGAAATTTAAATCTTATCACGAAAAACAAAATTCACTCTTTCGCTACTCTTACTCGTAAAATATTTTTTCAACTCGAAAACACACTTTGTATGTTCGCGCCACTATGTAATATTCTCTATGTATGTGTTTTGCAGAAACTAAAAATACTGTGGTAGTTTGAATCTTTTCGCTAGAGTTTTGCACTTCGAGATTCATAGTCTCTTGTAATATTGAGGTTCAAAACAACAGTATATGATTTAAAACTTACTACAAATCTTCCCGGATTGGCTCGGTAAAAAGCCATCATTACAAGTGCATTTATAGCTTCCCGGTGTGTTGATACAAGTGTGTTGACAACCACCGTTGCTTCGCTGACACTCGTCTACATCTGAAAATATAAAAAAATGAATTATTTTTGTCCGTTTGGCGTCGACTAATTTATGAAAATGCAAATGCTTTTAATTCAAACCTCCAATCAGTAGATTTTACCAAGGCTCATTATTGTTCTGCTTCAGCCTCGTATTGTTGGGCTACCGTTGATATCAACGGTAGCTACTTTGTCATGGTGCTGTGCAAGGGGATGATCACAAATTAAGCAAGATGAGGATGCGTAACAAATAACCGCATAGTGCCCAAGTAGACATGCATTTGGCTATGTATAGAAGTCACACAAGGTACCCAAGAAGAAGATCATTTTTGAAAAAGTCAACTGAAAGAAACGTTTGTTCTATGTTATATCACTAAAGGCAAGAATTTTATTGCTGTACCTACATGTAGTTCAATTCATGACTAACCATATATTTTAATTTTGTTCTTATTTCTGAAAGCGGTTTGAATCTTTTCTCTGTTCATTCTTTTACAGTATTGTCCACACTGAGACTAATCATATGGGGACTTTAAATATTATACATGAATCGTTTGGAAGTAGAGTACATATGATAATAAATGGAAAATAGTGCTACTGTGATTTTACTGTGCATCCGTTCTAAACGTTGGGCGGACGCGGTTGGCACAGTTGGTACAGTGTAAGATCTCGGCTTTCCAACCACAGGGTCCCCAGTTCGATCCCGGCACTTTGCCGAGATTTGAATATTTGTGTGACCTTCTTTTTCGCCTGAGCAAACTCAGCTTTCCATCCTCCCGGTGTAGGTAAATGAGTACTAGCGTCTGCTGGGAGCTAACCTGCGATGGATTAGTGTCCTGTCCAGGGGGAGTCAAAGACTCTCATCCACTTAACATTACAGAAAACGGAGATAAGCACTGGCTCCATGGGCTACTAGGCTCGAAAGGATTTAGTTTATGTATTTAGAGAAGACAAAATCATTGTGGCCAGCAGTGATGGAGGAAAGTTAGCAGGACTTTGCTAGTTTTTATTTGGTTTTAATTATGTTCGATAAGAAGCACAGTAAGAATGATAGAGGCACATATCGAGGTAAGGTGTGTTTCTTGTTTTTTGTGGGGCTTTCTCTTAATTTGTTTTCATCTCTGACAATCTCAAAGTCTTCTTGACAACCCTGTGAATTGAATTGAATTGTTTTTTTCCAACTAAACTGAACGATTGAATTTGTGCAATTTGACAAAACACGTTATTGGATAGATATATTAGCATTGATAACAGGAACTCTTCAGAAATTCGCCTCAATTAAAACACTTTATCCTTCTAACGTAACGTTTGAATCTTATTTAGTTGAAATAAATTTTATTGCAATACTTTACATTGTATGCACTATTTTTAGTAATGTGTGGATATAGCCATCCTTCTCAAAAAAAAACATTTATGAAACCTTTTTTAATATAATATCTTGTGCTTTAGCACTTAAGAAAATATTAGCCAAGCTAAATCCTTTACAAGCCAAGTGGCCCATGGAGCTCGTGCTTATCTCTGTTAGTGCTAGTATTAAGTGTCGTCTGGTTAGCCTAGTTGGTAAGGTGCCAGTCTAACGTGCTGGAGTCTCGGGTTCGATTCCTGGCAGAACCACCACTCAGGGTCTTAAAATAATTGAGGAGAAAATGCTGTTTTTGGTATAAAATCTGCAAATGGTTAAACTTTCACGTCTTTTCGGATGAGGACGTTCACCCGTAGGCACTCAGGGATTATATCTGTGTTTATCTGTATGTGTTGTAATGTGAAAGGTCCAATCCACCTTAGAGTGGTAAAGATGGTGTGTCCAATTAGTAGTCCTTTGGCTGGCTAGAAAGATTATTATTATTATTATTATTATTATTATTATTATTATTACAAAGATCAGTTGTAACGAATGAACCCTTGATATTTTCTTTCAGTGTACAACTCTTAACGACAAGCTAAACCAGTTACTGAAGACGTTAAGTATTGAATCTGAGGCACTTCCCATACCTGCAAAAGAGGACCTTCGTAGTGAGAGCTCTGAGAGCAGTTCTGATAGTGGACCAAACAACAATGGTGCAAACAGTGGGAAGCAGAAAGTGTTTGTACCACGTGATGCTCTCATGTCCAGGGCAAACAGTCTCAAGAAAGCTCTTAAGCAGATAATCGAGCATACTGAAAAAGGTTCAGATTGTAGAAGATCCTATTTGTATATCTTTTAACATCTATAAACAATCAACTCCAGATAGACCTTTTTGACAGTATTACACCTTTTGCTGTTCATTTACGCAGAATGTACACTCATGTCAGCTGATGAAACAATAAGGCGAATAGGCATTCATTAGCACTATTATAAGCTTCAATACCGCGAAGAAACATTCAAGTACGCAATTTGCATATGTATTGATAATCAATAACACCAATAGACAAGCAATAGACCATTTTACAGTTCCTGAAAGGTAACCAAGCTTCTACATGAAACTGAGGCTTAAGGTGACCTGACACAGTT
>JAOTRI020136287.1:0-21398 GCA_028564885.2 Zoanthus sanctaehelenae
TGCACTGAAGATGGCTTAGAGTTAAGCCGAAACATGTATGCTTTAAAAAAGTTTGTCGTTTTTATTAAATGCTTTATAAAGAATCAAGTACTTTATTTAGATATGATATTAAAAGGAAATACCACCTTTTTTCTCGAAGATCTAACGAAAAATACCGCTTGTATTTAATGAAAGTGAGGTAATACCACTCGTCAGTTTTGCACTGGCGTAGTATTAATTTACTTAATTTCATCAAATACGCGAAGTATATTCCGTAAATTCTTCTCGAACGCTGGCATTTCCTATACTAATCGGATGCTTCAAAATCAAAGAAAGTTAAAGATGTAATCTTCTACATAAATTGGGATAAAGTCACATCTTAGTAGAGTTGATAAAAAAAAAGGCCGGAAAAAAAGATGACTGGGAAAGGTGGAGCTTGGCATGGCCTGCGGAATTTTAGCATCTGGCCATTAAAAATTAAACATTTTCGAGTATCCTGCAATTCAATTCAAAATCCTATTCTGTCTAAAAGACATTTTTTCTTTATAAATATTATCCAAAAGCTCGAAACATTTGTGAGTTCCATATATATAGATTTATGTAAATGTGATATGAGCCAAAAGTTATCATTTCATCAGGAAATCAAGAAAAAAAGTTTAAAATTCTTTTTAGTCGCATTATATTTTTATAAAAAATGCTTCAGTATCAAGGTGCCTGAAAACTGAAACTAAAACGGCTTTGAATGCAGCAATTCTATATTTAAAAAACGATTTGTTTTTTTTTCATTAATAATCACGTAGATTTGCCTCGCCAACGATTTCTAAATGTGGTATATTTTCAGTAAAATATAGAAAGTAAGCAAACATTCTCAGGACCAGAATTTTTTTTTAAACTATTTTTACAATTTAGTTCTTCAAAATGTTAGTTACTCTATAGAAAGGTTGATACTTAGTATCTTGTTTGAAATAAATCTTGTCCTAAAACAAAAATACCAAGGGAATATTTTTTTCTTAAAATACTCAGTGTTTTGCAATTACTTTCGATTCTTTTTCTGTTTTTTACACAACTTACTGAAATTCTACGTAAGTTTTTTTGTCTCAAAACTGTGGTTTTTGTTTTATGTTATATGCTATTCACTCTGATTCTGAAACAATTAAACATAACACTTCATCATACCTTTTACTGGTTGACTTTTATCTCTTCTCTCATTTTTCAGTCGCATTGCATGGGTTTGCAGTACAACCAAGGAAATAACAATTGTTACAACGAAAATCTTCAGAGCCATTTTTTGCCTCAGCTGCAACTGAAGTTCGCGAGATCAAGTGAAGTTTTGAATGAGGTTAAGCTATTTGTTGAGCTCACTAATAGCTGTATGCTCTCAATAAACTACCCACAAAATCACCTGTTTCACAGACCCCATGTGAATATTGACACACATTGTTAAACTTTTATTAACTTCTGTAACGGTTCCCTACAGATATACAATAATTTGAACCGTTTATTTTCAAAGATAATCGACGCTCTACATAATTTTCTTCTTTTTAAAATAAGGAAACAATAATGACCTTGAAGATTTGTAATGTTATGGGTATTACATTTCAAACAATAATTTAGTTCCTCTAAATTGTTAAATTTTTTTTTCATATTTGGTTTTGGTAATTTCCATCTTTTGTTTAGTCAAGACAAAAGGTCAAATAAATTCACGACCAATGATTGGCTCATAGACGTTTCTCGAAATGATGAAAAATATAGTGTTTGATCAAGATTTTATGTTATCTGTTTGAGGGTAAAAAATCTAAACCACACGTTCAAGAATTTATTTAAATAAGAGTCCAAATTTTTATATCTTAAATTTGGTTATTGTTTCGCGGTTAATTATAGAGTTCATATTTAAACTTTGGGTCAACAGTTCAATTATTTTAGTTTAACTTTAAGCTTTTTAAAAACGTCATTCTTTAAGTTAATTGTTGCAATTCGTCTTGAAACAAAAGTTTTATATATTCAAAGTTTTACCAGAAGTAAGTTTTTGGGAAGTTCTAAAATATTTAGCTGAAGATACAAGAATAATTTCGTGGATATAATGACAATTCGTATTTACTTAATATTTAAATATAAAAATACTGATAAAAAACATTTCTCAAAGAAAGAGTTAAAGCTTTAAAGAAATATTCTCATAAATATTTATCTACACTGGAGAAATGTAACAAAAACAAAAAACCTCAAGCTCTTTTTTTACGAAAAGCAAATTGAGTTTTCAGTCAAACGAGAGTCTTGATAGTTTTATTAAAGAATATCACTTAAAAATCGCTACATCTGAAAAGGCACTTTTGAACACATGATTACACTTCAAGAATTATGTATTCCATAATTGTTATAGTTTTGCAAATTTTATTTCTAGTATCCAAATAGTCTTACTTAATCATGAATAAATTTTAATGATAAAGAAATTTTTGACGCAAGTCGGCGAGAGGTAACAAGCTAAAAAGGTTTTGTGAATGCGAAGGAGATGCACACTTTCTTATCTTAAGGGAATCGAAATATAAAGAAAGTTTTACAAAGAAAATGATAACATATTTTATTGAGATATGGAGAAATAGTTTATCTAACTCACGTAAACTGCAATTATACTCTAAAATAAAAAGTAATTATGAACCTGAACAATACTTAAACGCTATTAAAAATGATCTCTTTTCTTTCTTCTTTCCACTTACACTTGTTTTTTGTCTAATGTCAGTCTGCTCCCAATGACATTTCGGCAATCCAGCCCTCTTCAGATCTTAACGTTATGTTATAATACTTGTCAATCTCATTACAAGTTGATATGCTGTTGAATGCGGGAGTCACTGTTGTCAAATGATTTTTTTTTATTTTATTTTATTTTATTTTTTTTGTTATATTTAGTCTCTCAGTCCACGTATTATTTCGACCCTTGGGACAACTCCTTGTCTGAATTCCGTTCTTATTATACTTGTCAATCTCATTACAAGTTGATATGCTGTTGAATGCGGGAGTCACTGTTGTCAAGTGATTTTTTTTATTTTTTTTTATTTTATTTTTTTTTGTTATATTTAGTCTCTCAGTCCACGTATTATTTCGACCCTTGGGACAACTCCTCAGTTGTCTGAATTCCGTTCTTGAGTTTATCAAGTTACAGTTGCTGTCGGTCAAACTTCTGTTGATACGTACTCCTTCATCTATTTGTCTGGTCAGCGGGTCTTGGAAGAATCGTGTTGGTTTATAGCTGTATACAGCTGTCTCTCCCTGATGGGCAGTCTGGTCATGTTTGTATATGAGGTTTCCTTCTTGCTTGGTCTGGTGGCCCCTTATGTGCTCCATCATTCTACTGTAGAGTGTTCTGCTTGTTTCTCCATGATATACGGACTCGATATTTTTGTCTTGACATGTTACACATTTAATTGTATACCCTGCACCTCCTTGTGTTATCCTTAAACAATTCTTCCCCTTCGAATTGCCGCTGATACATATAGGGCACTCAATTTTCCCACAGACATCAGTTTCCGCTGGCGATTTTTTGCATAGGATGTTTTTCAGGGGTATACCTCCCTGTTCAACAATCTTAGGTTTTACTAATCCATTGCTCTGCTCCATGATCTCTATGGCTATCTGCTTCCATTCAGCCGCCAGCGTACTCCTTGGTGTGGCAGGGCAGAATATGGGGAACTCATTGTTCATATTGCCGTTGACTTTCCCTATGTACCAGGCCTTCTCCTTTCTCTCTTTCTCTCTTCTTCTCTCATCTCTTGCCCAGTTCTTCTCACGGTGGAGTGGCCTTTCTCCAGTCCTATCTTGTTCTAACCTTTTGTCCCAATGCTTCATAGCCGTTTGGATGATGTTCTTTTTAAACAGTGCGTCATATCCGCATTGTTTCATCCGCAGACTGAATTTGGATAGCAGTAGTGCTTTTCTGGATCATGGTAATTCTATACTGGTATTCTCTAATATCCGGATCGCCATTTGTGTAATTGTTGCTCTCTTTACACCTTTCGGCATTGCACTTTTATTCATTATCAGTAGATTGGACGCAATCGGTTTGTTGTAGTGTTCATAAAGGACCTGATTGTTCTCAACCCAACAACTGATGTCCAGTATTGGTAGTTTATGGTCACTATTAGCTCCTGGGCAATCGCCTGTAAATTGTAGGATCGGGCAGATAGAGTTTGCCATCTTGGTAATCTCACGCATAGATCTAACATCCTCTGGTATCTCCTGATCTATCTCTACCTGGTCTTCTACTATTCTCATTTGGTTGTCTTCCGCAGACCATCTCGTCCCTGGTGCCAAAGTATAAAATAAGAAGTTATAATCATCAACGTGTAATGAATCTGAATCTTCTACTATGACTGAGTCAGGGGTAGCTGTTGCTGACAGTTCGTTGAATCTTTTAGTCCACCAGGCCATCACCACCTTCGCTACTTCTCCTGTCAATAAATTGCCAATGGCCCCACCATCATGTTTCCTCCAAATGTTGTTAAAACTGTATATATGGTTTGCCATCACTGCTTCCACTGCGGTGATGGTTGCCATTGCCATCATTTTCTTGCACTCGGTTTCCATGGGAGAGCGTCTCGGTTGTTTCCATTTGTCTTCTTCTCTACTTTCTAGCGGCATTGAATATGCTCTTGTTGTCGTTATACCTGGTCGTGGGCCTGCCTCATACCTTCTCTTGTGAACTACATCTTCTAGTCCGGCTTCGTTGATCTCTTCCTGTTTGTGGGTTAATGCTATGTATAGCGCCAGTTCATTCCAGCTTTTAACTTCTATCTTCACTCTTGTTTCTTGCATCATTTGGAAAAGGATCTTCTTAACCCATTCCCTGGAAAGTGACGGGTACAATGTTTTAACATCTATTGAGCCAATTGCTATTTTCCTCCTTGCAACATCTCCCTTCTCTCTCTCTCTCTTCTATTTATTTTCTTGAGGTTCGCTATTAATTCCTCCGTGGAAGCAACTATTCTATTTTCTACCTCCTCTGCTACTACCTTGACGATGGGAGCGATGATTGACGATATAACATTGTTTGGTGCAGATGATGCATGACAAACAGGTCTCATTGGGGGACCTTTTTTCTCTTGGCCTACTTGAACTTTTTTATGATCTTTTCTCATACCAGTTGTGATTGGTGGTGACATGTTCACGTCTTGCTTGAGCGCCATCACAAGTCTTTCATCGTCTGGTTCGCAGTGGTTTCTGCACAATCCTAGGGCTCTCGCCAGCATACTACTGTGTCCATTTAGTTGTTTAAAAATAAAAATAATAAAAAAAATAACTTGACAATAGTGACTCCCACATTCAACAGCATATCAGCTGTAATGAGATTGACAAGTATTTTGATACATCGCTAAGATCTGAAGAGGGCAGGATTGCCGAAATGTCATCGGGAGCAGAGACTGACATTTGACAAGAAACAAGGGTAAGTGGAAAGAAGAAAGAAAAGAGATGTGTTTTAAAAAAAGAAATGAAACGACAAGTTGCTTTTGTTATTGCCAACGAGCTAGGCGAGCGAAGACTCAAGCCTGGCGAGGCGGCAGTATCATAAAGCCGATGCACGTGTAGAGAAAGGGAGAAAAAATCTAGATTTCGATGTAAGGTATTGTAACAATGGATTTTGTGTGAGCAAAATCACAGCACGAAATATTTCCATGCATGAGCAAAAACAGCGGCTTATGTATTTTATCAAAGACATTTTATCTGACAAGTGTCAGAAATGATGAACTGAAATTTTTTAATTACAAAACACTGAATTGTCACGAAAATTATTTACGTTCGAACAGTTTTCACAAGTAAACTGCGCGCTGACAGCGGTTTATGTATTTTATCAAAGCCATTTTATCTGATAAGTGTCTGAACTAAGGATTGAAATTTAAAATTTACAAAAGAAATTGTTACAAGAAAAATTATGTTAGAAAGGGTTTCACACGTAAACTGTGCGCTGAGACATTTCAGTTTCAGCGTTTTATATTTATTTAGTAAACAGACAGTGGCTACGAACTTTGAAAAATATATACATAGTTTGAAATTATCTTTTTGACGTTTTGTTAAAAGTGGGTCACTTTGAAATCATGGCAAGAGAGCAATCTGATTAACTGTAAACTAAAAAAAAACATTGTTAATCAAGGATTTAAGAGATTTAAAGCCGTCTTTAACTGAATGAATATATCAGCAGCGAAAAGCCGTTAATTTTGTATTACATTTCAAGTTTGTTTTTTAATGTTTATCACCGCTGTTTGTGTACTTTTCTTTGATATGGCGAAAGACAAAGGAAAGAAGTATTTATGACAGTTCTGTCCTGCACGTTGGCACTTAGCAAACAAGTCCTTCCATCTATTTTTATCGACTTTTTTCATTATGCCAAAAATGTCCTTTCGGAAGTCCATTCGTATAATACCAGATATGCTTCCCAAAACAATCTATATAAATTTTGATTTAGAACGCACATGGGAAGTCAGACAATTAGTGCCATGGCAATAAATATCTGGCAAAATCTTCCTTCCATCTTCAAAGATCTTAAATTCTTCGCATTCAAAAAAAGCGTCAAAACGTATTTGCTTGTGAATCTTAAAAGTAATAAACAAAACACTCGCTAAATCCTATCAACAGGTACCTTATAACTGATTAGACCTACTAAGTATAATATAATAATATACATACATATATATTTATTTATTTTTGACTTTTCACTATATTTCTTATTAGGGACGTTTTCACCTTTTTTTCTGTGTGAGGGCTACAAAAGTCACCTAAAAACGTTATAAGCCTGGTGTCTATCTATTTAGGCCCTGGGCATCTCCTTCAATATGAAACTATGCTGTAATTACCTGCCTCAATGTCAAAAGCCTTATAACCAAAAGTAAATTAAAGTATAGTTCTTCATATGAAATATTGTAAAGATATATATACAGAAGGAAACAAGAAATAAAGTTGTTGTAGCGATAGCTATTACTAGTATAAAACATAAGGCAAAGATAACCCGTCGCTACTCGAATTTCACGCCGGTTTAAAATCTTCAGGCAGCTGACAAGTCAAACTTATTTAAACGCATATAAAAACAAAGGTTTTCTAACGTTTCGCCTTTTTCGCCGGCGAAACTATTTGTATTCATAATCAACCAAGGCATGGCAACTCTCGATTATATATTTAATAAGTAATCTTGGTTCGTCGTAAAAAACCCACAGTTTCGGTAAAGCCACAGGTAGCCCAAGCTTATGTCCTTATGATGAGTAATATCTTAAGCATAGAGTAATTTAGTTTAGAAATATAAAGAGAGTGTGAACCAAAGCGTGAATTAGTCACATGCATTTCTTTAGTTTTGCGACAATCGTTATCGTCGTTCATGAGAGAAAGACCGAATGCAACAAAATTAGAAATACAAAGAATTAAAATGGCGACAGCCACAGGTTTAGATAGATAATCTCCGATGCGATCAACTAACCGACGTCCAGTCTCCAAATACATGCATGCATATAATTGGTTGTAATGAGAGCACTGAATGCAATAAATTATATTTGAGCAATATTTGAAATGATCTATGATATTAAGAGTAGACTTGGGACCCGTAACAGGGGTAGACGTGAAGCCGGCGACAAAGGGACAAGGTAGACATCGTTTACGAGGTAAACCGAAAAGTGCCAGATGCTTTATTACATAGCAGTGTTGCTATATCTAGTAAATTGCGAAGATTGCGGTCTTTAATTTCTAGATCTTAATAGAAAAAAGTGGGCGTTGACTTAAAATATTAGAAGCGCTGGAATTACTGTTGTGCATGTAAATTAAAATTACGAATAACAATAGAAATTAGAATTTATGGAGTTATTAATGAATGAAAACCTATGGTAAATGTATATGGGATGCGGCTGCAGACAGATTATTCAGAAAAACTAGTTTTTCATTGCTGTGAATAGTTGCCAAGCGATCAGAGTGTATGTTTTGGATAAAACAACAAAAAAAGAGTTTTGGTCGCAATATGGAGTATCAAACTCAACTTTTGGAACTTTTATATTTTGAAAAAAGTGGAAATGAGTTTTCTATTATAACTATTTACTTTTTTCTTTTCTTTTACAAAATATCTCTGCAATATAATATAACAAAATAAACTAACACGGCTGTATTTTTATGAGAAAAGTAGTTTTTCTTCTATTTTATTGAAAAGCTAAATTGATGAAAAGGTTCTTGGCAGTTTGGGAAGCAAACGTCCCACTAAAACAAACCAGAAGCTTTGATATTTCACATTTTGAATATACAAAAGCTTTTAAATTGAAATCTTTTCTATTATAAAAACATTTCAAATCATTTTTATCGCTTATGCAATTCTGAAAGCGATAAAAAAATGATTAGAAACGTTTTTATAATAGAAAGGTTTCAACATAAAATTAAAGCTTTTTAATATTTAAAATGTGCAATATAAAAGATTAAAAACATCTTTAGTTTTTTTAAGCGTTCTAATTTCATTTGTTTTAGTCTTTAAGTGAAAAAGAGTTATAAGGTGTTGGTCAATATTATCAGTTGAAACAGGTGAACTTTTACAGCAGAAACTGAAGTGAAAACGAAAAACTGCCCTTAGCTTAAGACACTTTCAAGATGGTGCATGTAGAAAGATTTTTAAAAAAGATATTAATTTAATAATCTACTAAAAGAAGTAAGTTATGTAGGCATGCAGCACGTGTTTGACATTTGTCAAAAGCTGAAATGACTTGATAGTATAAGAAGTTCACCAAGCTAATACCTTGTTTTATAATTTATTAGCGCGTCCTTTCAGAAGAGGGAAATGTTTTTTAAATAAAACATCAGAAATGAACCATTATTTCAAAGTACTTTCGCACGTCACCATCTCTAACTGATCAGTATTACACTCTTTTTTTATAAGAATGAGGCTGAAAATCGCCTAAAAATTGTTAACAACATGCCGAGGCTGAGAAAAGGTGAAGAACATTTATGATGAAATAATTCATAGTGATTTAAGTGTTACTGAAAATTTTGCTTGGGCTTCTTGACTAAAGTTTGCAGATAACAATTTTACATCACGGGTTATTTATTTACCAAATTGCAGTTCTCAGGTAGGAGGTATAGTTCTTGTGACAAACTGGCAAGAAAGCCAGTACAGTTTTATTTTAGGTAAGCCTCACGTATCGGTTTTGCTCACAAGAAACTTACGCGTCAATTTTACGTTTCTCTCGAGATCCCACCCCCCCCCCACTCCCCCTTAGAAACGTCAAAAACATTTATCGATATTTTGTGTTCCGAAAACATCATAAACGTTTCTAAGGTTAACAGAAAATACGTTCTGCGACTTTATAATATAAGTTGTTTTCGATGAAGTTTCCATCAAAGTCAATATTATCATTAAATGGTTCAATAACGTTTTGATTTCGCTCAAACTTCTGCGAGTCTTAAGAAAAAGTACGTAATCGTGTAATTATTAATTTATAACCGAATGCAACAAGCAACAAAATATAGAACACGTTTTAAAGAAAAAAGTTACGTCAGCTGTCAGCAGTGATCGCAAGCTCAACAGAAACGAAAGAGCTTTCATCATCGATTTCTTGGCTCGCTGTGAAGAATATTCGATACCGATCGCGAGTTTCAGGCAAGATATTGACGACCACTCGTCTCCGGATCTCCCCACAAAGTAGATGCATAAAACTTCTTGTCTGATCAGACTACTATACAAACAACATAACTTTTGTGAAAAACATAACGACCTGATCGATGAATGTAAGTCAAAGGTTATTTTATATCCCTTTTCAAGATGTTTCCAAAAATTCTACGATTTTTTAATATAAGTATCGAATTTTCCCACGACGTGTCACAGAGAAACGTCACTTACGCCAACCCCCTACCCCCACCCCCAAACGTAAAATTGACGTTTCTTGTAGGCAAAATCGATATGTGAGGCTTCCCGTATACAAATGACACAAATTATGACAATTATTCAAAATTAGTCATTGAACAAAACTATTCTGAGATTCCTTAAGAACATGTTTAAGAACATTTGAGGCTGATAAACCGAAAATATCTAAGAACGTTCAGCCTCAATCGAATATTAGACGTTCTTATGAAAAAGGGTGTATTAAAAACAGTAAAGTACCGAATCGCCATCTTGAAGTGATCTTGTCAAAACAAGTCAAGAATCTGTATAATTCGCTCCCAAATGTTCCGTCACCATATATAAAGCAAATCAATTTTAAAAAAATAAAACATAAAATCATTTACAGTTCAGAAGGTTGCTTGTTTTTATTTCAGAAATAAACAACTGCAAATCATTACCACACTGACTAAGAAAAAGGAGTAAAAAAGACGACATATGCACAGTTGTAAACGGAATAAAGATTCTGGCCGAAACAAGAATACCTTGAACTTTGATTAAAAACCCATTCCTTCGACTCTCATAAATGGAAAAACCACAAATATAAACTTTATTGATGATGGTAATAAGTTATTAAGGAGAGTGATTGACCAAGTCTAATATTCGTGACTAAAACAAACTGCGTAGTGTTAGAAAATCTTATGGCGCCACTTCGTTGCTACGGTTTAAGTTACATTGTAAAAACACACCTTTGATATATGTCTTTCTGCGAAAGGACTTAATTTATTATTCTGTAAGCACAAGATAAACTTGACAGCTGTTAACAAACTGACAGCAAAAGATATTTACCCGAACATAGCTTAAAAGATTTGGGGCAGAAAGAAAAGTAGTTATCTAGTTATTTCTTTATGTACAAAATTAATGATTTTTTTTATGTCTGCGCGACAGCTCCCAAACTAAGAATAAGATTGCTGGAGTTGATTAAGAGCCAAACGGCTAGAAAATACTTGACGCTTCCTTCCCATGAACACACTTTTTTTTTGTTCAAAGATGTTTTTCATTTCTTTTTTCCCTTCAGCTGCACTTTCTTCGTGAATTCGAAATTTGAATAACAATCTTGTGCGGAAAGCCTTTGCGTTAGTTTCCTCCGGTATATATTCCGGCCAATTGTAAACATTTCCTACTGCATGAATATAAAATTTGATCTGAGATAAATCACAAAATTTTTTCTTTGCATTTCAATTTAGAAAACAAATATCAAATAAACATATTTAGCGTTAATGTTTTGAAATGGATTAAATATTGTAGCCACAAAAGGTGAAAACGGTATTTTTTTAAGTAGCTAGCATGCAGGGGAACTGGCACATTAATTACTGAATTAAGAGGATTTTTCTCATTTAGCTAATATTGGTTCTTCTGCTGGTGATGCAAATCAGTTCGCTTACAATGTCAGTGGATATTTTCCTAATTATAAACTATGTTATAAGAACAAGTTTATTCTTCCGAGGAAAAATATCCATTTTCTTTTCAGCCTCGAATTGTTCGTAATTTTGTTCTTGTTTCTAGCAGCTCAAAATGAAAAAATAAACGTAGAAACAATCAATGTATTGCTAAACGATGCATCTCGCATTTTAGTCTTTAGAATAAATGTGAGATACTGTGGGACTTTTTCATGGACATTTGGAGCCTCAACCTGAGTTTGTTCTTAAATTTTTCTAAAATATTGTCCAGTTTGAGCCTCGTTCTTATAAAGTTCAGTGTTCTTATAAAAAATGGTTGTATTAGGAAGTTATGTTTAAAATGCCTATGGGTTTTTTCTAATTGGACCAAATGAAGCCAAAGGTTATTCTAGCACTGCTCACAATGTTCCATCTAAGAATAAAGCTGGGTATCAGTAGTTTGTTACTTTTGAAAGTAAACTCACCAAAACCATTTATTTACGATGCATGTGCAACCAAAAATCAAGGCAGATGTTTGCTGCACTCATTATAAATGGAAATATAATTGTATTCTTTTTTGGTTATTTATCAAAGTTCTTTTGCTGAACTCGCGCGCAATGATTGATGTGGTTGCGATCGCCAATTAAAATCTTGCAGTTGACAAGTGAGTCCTGATCATTTACCACTCAACCGGCCGCATGGCATTTCGGCAACGGCCTGTACTATCAAACCGAGGTATCGTTTTCGCATTTTCGAATAGCCACAAAAGAAGCTTCGCCTTCTATTTCATTTGAACAAGTTAGATTAATTGAGTTGCACCATTTTCAAGTTATTACATTTTAAATTTTGGATTTGAAATATTAACACCGAGAGATACTCTACAAAAGAACGCTACTTTCCATTGAAAAACTCTTGTCAACACAAGGTTTGACTCTTTTTATTTTGTAAAGTAAACCGGTTTCTTTGCAATTCAATTATTCTGGTTATGCCGTCAGTAATTTGTAGTATTTTGTTTTTTTCACAATCATAAAAAGTACAATAGAAATGACCACAACTTGCAATTGTATTTTTTTTATTGATACTATAATTTTAATTTTTTATGCTTTCAACAGAAAATTACTATACGTCCTATTGTCGAAAAAAGAGAACAGTTTTTTTGAACATCGAGTGAAAGTTGCTAATTTTCACTCGAGAGCACTAAAATATGTCTTCAACCCTCTGACGTAATAAATCGCGAACGTGATTGAGGTACGTATGACTTTAGAAAACTTTATATTTCTCGCAAAACACTTTGCCTTCTATTGTTTGATTTCGCATAAAGAAAATCTCTCGATCATATAATTTCTTATAACTTTTATCACCCTTGGTTACAAGTTTGTTTCATAAAAACACGAATATTGAAATTATTATGTACAGTATCGTCGTTGGTGCTAACTGGTATGTCTACGGGCAAAAGCTGTTTATCATGGATGATAATAACTTAAGAAGGAACTTACATGGGCTGAGTGCCAGTCTAAATTTAAAAAAAAAGTTTAATTAGCACTGATTCGTTCTAAGTAAACACGTATTTTATAATTTCTTATATCAGTTGGGCTGCTCAATGCGCGTGTACGGTTAGATATACTAGTTTGTAACGACTCAGGAATTAAGATTAAGTATTTTATTAAGAACAAACTTTAAACTACGAACAGCGAAACTTAAAAGTTAAATCAAATAAATTAAGAATAATCTTAAATGAAAATGCAAGGAGAAAATTTCTGTAACAATGGTGAACAGGTGAAATGCGACAAGAACTCGCACCTTAACAGTACTTATTTAGTAAACTTCAACTGTAAATGTATTGAAGTTACGCTTACTTCGGCATATCAACGTCGATAAGAACAAAAAACTGAATAATTTGAGTCTAACTGAAATGAAACTGAGAAAAATGTTAGAAGTTTTTATTCAAAGAAACGAGTGCAGAAAGAATGAAAAAATTAAAATGCATATGAAGGAAAGATTTGTAATCCGTAGTTAAAAAGTATGTATTGTTGGCGAGGCTTATAGAAAACAAAATGTTGCAAAATCAGAAAGAAATCAAGCGAATTTGTTTGACGATTATTTAAGCTCACCATTTACTGATTTTGGTGATTGCTTTTAAGTTTCAACTTTGTGTTTCTGCAAAACTAATAAATGAATGATTACTTGAAATGTTACTGACTCTTAATTGTAATTACTGAGCTTTTACAACAAACCCTTGAAGTTTGTGGCTAAGACAGCAAACTAAAGATGACTTAATAATAAAATAAAATGATATATAAAATAACATTTATACTCGGATTTTAGAGTAGCTTGGAAGCTAAAATGCGCCGTGGCTACTGATAATTTCCTAGAAAATGTACATACATCACCTCAAAGCAGACGATTTCCTCTATACTATAGCTAGTTTTTAGCTCGTGGAGAGCTATCGGGATGGTTGGTTGTCAAGCGTAAATAATATGAAATTTGTAATCGATTTCTGATCGTCTCAAATTCGACAGCCGCATTCATGGTTCGTTGAATGGTCGTTAAGAATGCTGTTATTCGGCTACCATTGAAATTCGTGTAATATAGTGACCGACATGTGGTTGATAACGCGTACAGTATATTAATCAATAAACAACAGTCAAGATACAATTAATAACTTCCTGACACAATATCTGACTTGCTCCACGAGCATACCGCAGGATATAATATACCTTTGAGTTGAAAATATCGAGAGTTTTTTTCAAAAATCGCCGATTCACTCCTATCCGCGCCTGTACTGTTTAAGCCCGGTATCTAGAGTCACCTCAATGGCTTTAGTCATTGCTGTTTCAATAACCGGAACGACCGCGATGACCCGGATGGCTAAGAATCGGGGAGATTGACTACTTTTAGACAATCGAGACGATGCTGAGACAATTCGTACGTCCCACAATGCAGCAGATTCAAGCAAAACTCTACTGCACGTGCTTGAAGGATATAAGGGTTGCCTAAAAGATCAACACAACTTACAAAAAAATGTTTGTAGAAGTAAATTGTTGAAAAATATAGCGAAAACAAACTGTTAGCACCAGAGGAGGCAGAAAATATTTTTTTACCGACCTAGTGATACATGCAAACTTACACTTTATTCTTTATTTATTTCACACTACTTACAAAAAATATATAATAGTGTGAAATATATAAAGTGCAAAGTTTAAACTAAATATTATGCAGCAAATTACCTTTCCCCAGTCTTTGATTTATTGCTGCCTTTTTCGAAAACCTTCAGATTGCAGCTGTCTGGGACGAGTTCAGTGGACGATCCAAACAATCCAGTACGGACGTGGTTGGCGCAGTTGGGAAGATCTCTGCTTTCCAACTACAAGGTCCCCAGTTCGATCCCAGCACTTTTCCGAGATTCGAATATTTGTGTGACCTTCTTTTCCGCCTTAGCCAACTCAGCTCTCTATTCTTCCTGGGTAGGTAAATGAGTAACAGCTAAGGGGAATCAAAGACTCTCATCTGCTTAACACTACAGAAACCGGAGATAAGCACCGGCCCCACGGGCGACTAGGCTCGTAAAGGATTTAGTTGTTTTTATCATCGCTTCAACCATACAATCGCACTTTTTTTTTCAGCCAGGTGGTGCGTGTTGGCTGTCCACCATTAGTAAACGGAGTCACATCACCAACTCGTGTTAAAGATCCCACTCAGATCTCGATCGCTGACAAGGCACTGCATAGTTACAATTCGTTTTAGCAGAAGTTATTTAACCCTTTCACTCTCAATCAGTTATCGACACTCAACTTCTTCTTACATAACAATTACAAATTAAGACATTTCCCCTTAATCCTTGGGACTTGTATCAGGCTGGTACAAACTCAGAATTACCCTTGTATTCAGTTAATACGAGTTGAGAGTTCGCAACGGCCCCAGTTACATAAAGTACAGTAAGATCAATTCTGGATTCCGTGAACTTGGACATCTAGAATGTCCGCATCACTGACTACGGTAATGGCTGCTCGTGTTTAGCAGGTACCGTAGCAGTCTCAGCATGTGCGGTAACTTAAAAAGGGTAGAGTCTATGGAGAGGGCTTTTGAGTTCAGTTACCCCGTTCTTCGACTTAACTTTCACAACCGCTCTTCTAACAACGCAATCTCTTCTAGGAATTAAACACACGATCTTTCCTAGACGCCACAACTGTCTTAAAAGTTTCGTCTCCTGTACTGTTACTATATCTCCTTCCTTAACTTTTCTGTATGAGTTGACTCTCGTGGACACGCGTTGCTGCTCACGAAGTTCTGTTAGGTGTTCCAACCGCCAACGCTGCCAGATCTGTATTTCGTCTCTTGGTAATTTTTTTCTAGAAATTAAATAATACGAGCTTGCATGACGCAGCTGCAACTTTATTTGTATCTAGCTGGTTCAATACTTATCTAAAATATAATTGTACTTTAAAATGTTATACTATAACTTTTATACTGAATTTAGAGTACTACATTTTTGATCATATATTTTTGTCCGTTGCATGCACTGCATGATATGTGCATGCGTCAAAGTTTATATTTTAAAGTCTGAAACTTATTGAGAAACCAAGGTTTTTGGTTTGAACGAAATTCAAAATTGTGGGCAATGCCTTTTTTTAAGAAGCGCTTTTCATAGTTGAAATCGACGTATTTCTATTTTCAGTTTTTTCGATTTGTTTTCTTTGTTGCTGTAAGTTAGTTTCAAATGCATGTTGATCAACCAGCCCAACTTGATAATAATAAGAAAATTAGAAAAATTAGAAAATCACTATGGGGTCGGAAGAGATTTGACCTAGAAACTAAATCGACCAATGACTAGAACAACCAAAAGAAATGGGCACAGTCTCTACGACTCTAGTTCTTTCAATTTATTTGAAATTAAACCCAGTTTCCGAGTTGACGAACATTGGGAACAATTTCCAGTCGGATGAATTGAGAATCTTGTATTAAACCACAAAGAATTAGTCGTTGGATTGGCCGATTTGCATGAGAGTTAAGAATAGCTAGAAAACAAAATTTTGCTGTTTACAAACAAAAAAAATGCTGGAAAGAGAGTGCTCATACACAAAATAATTACCATGATAGGAAAAACATATCTTACGAGGCACATTTTTAAAAGATACCTTGCTTGTTCGCCTAAGGGCAAAAAAGAATCTGCATGGAACGAAACAATCTTATTCTTTTCTTAATGCCATTCTCAAAAATTACGTGATCCGCCCCCAAACAACCAATAATTTTTATTTATCAACTTTGTTTTATGATTTGGACAGCAGATCTTTGAACGAGCCTTTTTAAAATTAAGAAATTTGGAACACACTTAGTGAACGCCCAACGAGTACTTAGTTAGTATCGGATGTAGAATCAAATATCAAAAGCAAATAATTGTATTTGTCACCTTTTCTTCAAATTTTTGTTTTTGTTGCTGTCCCCAGTTTTAGATTAAGCTATTTTAATTTTGTTTTCCTCTTCAAAACGATAACGTCAAGATTCAACTCTATAACAAATGGCTAAACGTCATTAATCAAACCCTAATACAAATCTAATCAGCCAACATTATTGCTACAACGGTAAAAACAATTAAAATTAAATTGATGAAAACATACTCTGTTTTTGATTTAAAAAATTTGATAGATTTGAAATAACCTTGCCAAAACTATATAATACTTTTCAAATATAATAATGAGGAATGTTCAGATATATATTGAATGTTTGTTAAATACGTGAAAACTTTGCGATATTTGTTATTGCATATCTGAATTCCAATGACCGTATGAAGTCGTTCCGTGCAATGAAACACTTCTTTTCATAGGATTTACATGTTGTGTTTACGTAAACAATTTTCGCGCATTCATATCCTTGACCTTGTGTCAGTTTTAGATATGTGCTAAAGGTAAAGTTGCTTATTTGACGAAATCTCTATCTTCTGTCCTAAAATGTTAACGCATATGCATTACAATTTTAAAACTAGTGTAGTTGTATTCCGAGCGACAAGGGAAAGGATTTTTTCATGTTTATTCATACTATATTAAGATATTTAAGATATGTTTTATATCCAGATGAGGACAGAATGTTTTTCTTTCAGATTAATGGGAAATATCACAAATGAAGGAACCGCCTATTGCAACATTTTCAACGTCCAGTTTGTAAGGTTTTTCGCTAGGATTTAACTTTGTTCCGTGTTGACCTTCATTGCATGCCGCCAAAAGATACAACCTTCTTGCAACAAATCAGTTTATAACATTCTTTTCACTGCAGTGAATTTTCAGTAAATTTATAAAACTGCTTTTGTAGAAACACGAACAGAGGGTCCATATTTTTTTATATTTTACGTTTGCTTTAAGCAACAAATGTGAGTGGACCCTGGTTTTGTTAGTTAACGTATGGTGTCGAAAATCTTAGAAAATTGGCTTCACTTTTTGAAATTTACAGGAAGCTTTCTACAAGTTAGTGTATGAATGCAAGTATCTAGACTATTTTTTTACCGTCAATCAAGGCCGATATAAATGTACAAATTGAACTTATTGGTACGATAAAAAATTCCCAAACTCGAAAAAAATTCCCAAACTCGAAAAAAATAAGAAAGTAATGTTATAAATATGAATAAATAAGACTTACTCCCTTTGGGCTTGTGAGGATACATTCATGGTGCAATCAGCGGGAATCGCTCTTGACTGGAATATGAGTTTTCAGGTTTAACGTTTCTTCAATAAGCAAAATATATTTGCATGTCACGGCGTCTCTAACATTAAACGGCCGAGAGTGGTCCAGAAATTGAAATTTTAATTTACTTTTATAGCGATTACGAATGAAGATGCTAACTAGATAAACAGGGCCATTATCTTTTAAATTTACAGTTTATTGTCCATTGATAGTAATCTTTCTTTGCCACAGATGATCTACGTCAAAAGCAATATTTTTTTAACTGAAAGCGGTAATTGCGTCTAAAACAATTCGGTAAATCTCCAAATCGTTAATTTCCTAACCAATACCGGCTGAAATCGTAACCTGTGAATGCATTTATTTACTATATTTTAGTAGGAAAATGATAATTTTTGTTTAGAAAGAGGATTTTAAATACGTGATTTAATCTATATCGAAATCAGATTGTTTATCGCAGTACAACAAGAGCGAGGTTTCTCTCCGACGTTTAACACTGCAAACGTTTGTTCCTGATCACTAACCATAAGAATCAGTCATAAAACCTTAAAAAGCACTGCGTACCACAAGCAATATACTGAATGATATATGAGTTTTCAAACCAAGAACAATATTTCATTTATTACATTGTTTCTGGGTCGATATTTATTAACACCTGTTAAAAGAATTTTTGTTCAAACAAAAGAAAATTTAATTTTCAATCTTGAATTGTATGTTTATCTGTCGGTGTTTTTAATTCCAGCAAGTTCATAATGTGGTTGACATCATATAAATATGAAATTCTAAATGATTATAAAAATGGACTTTACTTGAAAACAAAAAATGTTTTCAAGCTTGATGTTTATCTTTATTTGCAGTGGTGCGGGATGAAAATTAGAGTTCAGATATATTTTGCCAAGGAAGAAAATTTTAAAATAGAATGCATGAACGAAATTGGTAAGAATTTCCTTCGGCCTTCTTCAGTTTCCCACCATGAAAATTAATAAAACTGATATATATATACTTTATAAAAAGAATGAAAAGGATAAAAATTATGTGATTTAATACAACAAGCGTCTAAGTATCTTCACATATATATATAGCTAAAATTTATTAAATATTCAGAATACTATTTACAATGGCTCTTGTTCGGTATGTTAAAAACTAAAGTATAAAAATATCTAAAAATAACTTAATATTATATAATGCTTGAACTTGTGAAGATAAGTTATAAGAAAACTTTTGAAGCCAGCTGTGAATCAATATTGATCCTTCTTCCATTTGATGTCTTTCGTTGGTTCTTTCGTGAATACAAGTTATATATATATATATGTATGTATGTAAACTCAATCTACATGCAGTACTGTTTCGTCCTTTGAGAACTCGAACTCGTCAGTGCAGCTCAGAGAAGATTTTGAGACTGAAGATAATAACAGAGTAACGCAGTTATATCTTCACAAGTGTGAATTGTTTTTGCATGCATACCAGAGTGCAGAAACTCAAAGGAGTGGGCTATGCAAAATGCAAAACGGTATCAGTCACAAGGACAACAAAAACAATTTCATGCACAATCCCAAATTTAAGAGTGCTAAACAAAGCAAAATCTTACCGAAGGCAATAAGTTGTTGAGAATTTCCTAGTAAAACATTCACTATTTGCATTATGCATTGTTTACTGCTCGCAGTTTGAGCACTCTGGTGACTCCACAACGCAATCCTACAATGTGTAACCGTACATCCCGTCCCCGAGTTCAGAGCAGCCATAAAGCCATTATGGTAGTAAATAACCGGGAGGGCGCATTGTCATTTATGTACTTGCAAACCTCTGGGAGGACTATGTGATCATTCCCAGAGTTCGAATCCTTTACAGACATCCAAGCTTCTAGAAAAAGCCGCCGATGGTTTAATGTGCCTCATGCCCAACGACTTCAACGCTTTCAAAGTCCATGCGATGATGACATTCGTCAACATGGCACGCAAAATTTTCTGCATGTGGTAAAATATTTTGAAATTTGGTGAGTGAAAATGACCACAAATGCGTAGAAACAAGAGCCTTTTGATTGTTTTCTGTGGGTGACTCAGTACGGGAGGAGAATGAAGTCGCCTGTCTTTTTACCTAATTTGTATTTGTGGAATGAGCCCTGAAATACCTTCCTAATCATGGTGGAATTTAGTTTATAATATTTAAAACTGTTACTGCAATTTTCTACAATTTTTGTAATTGTGAACTGAAGTCTTTACTGGGAATTCGAACTTACACCATCTTGAATTTTGCAATCAAACTGTGCATATGCATTTGCAATGTCAACATCGTACCCCTTTCCTCTTGTAAAAAGAATGTTTAACCTCCAAAAACCAGTTATTGAAAATTTTAGACGAAATTAAATGTCCTACAAAATAAGACAGATTTTCTGAACGTTAGTTTGAACCCGGTATTTCCATGAACAAATAGAAAATCATTGAGCCAGAGTTTTTTGGCTATTTGCAGGCGGTGTTCATTGTAAGTAACTTTTTGGAAAACTTTTAAAATAGACTTGAAACTTGAACTTGAAAGTTGCGTCATCTAGAAAATCTGTTAAGCATATAATAAGTTGCTCTCATATATAAATTTTGTTCTGTTTAAGGTTGGTATGAGATACTATAAAAAGGGAATAACGCCTTTGTACTGAAATCACCATTTGTTTTTGTGCATGGAAAATTAAACTCTCTTAAACTTATAAAGAACGCGGAGAAAGTTTAATGTATAAAGGGATTACTAAACATGCATTAATGTCAACTTTAGAAATTTCGTTTATGAAACTTTATTTTACTATATGTACTTCAGTTAGATCATTATTAATCCATTATCAATTCGGCTGTCAAGTCAGTCATTGGAGACATTATGTAACATTACATGGACCTGTTATCAATTATAAACCAAAGTGTTTTTGATGCATTCTAACATATATATTTAATCCGCAAGCTTTTTAAAACTTGATGGCCAATCAAGCTATTGCCATACGTTCCTTTTTTTCTCGCGCGAGCTATGTGCGAAATACAATTCTAGCCGACCTCTGTCACAGACATGGCGTCATTTGATTACTATATATTTCCCAGTACAAAATTTTGTGAGAAAAGACATCGGACTTCTTAAAAAAAAATTTTTTTTTGGGCTAACGGATTTTATTTTGATTTATTATTGAGACAGATAAATAAAAGTGCTTCTGAATTTGCTTTGATGATCATCTTGCATCGTATACTTTATTTTTCATTATTTTTATAATCGAATAGAAGTTGTTAACCTAGCTATAGGCTCAGTTACCGCTACTCCTGCGAACCCAGTACACCCCTCTAAGTACAAATCTGACGTTTCGTTCGATAAAATGTATTTGCAAAAATTTTGCGTTTCGCTTCTTCAATAGTGAACGCTTAGGGAGCTTTCATTAATTATGCCTTTGGGGGGGCTGGAGGAAAAGTAGGGGGGGCTTTGAAACATATTTGCACAAAGGAGGGGGGACTCTTAAGCCATTGGGT